>BGNK01006701.1:0-11782 GCA_003297005.1 Symbiodinium sp. clade A Y106 | reverse complement strand
CCCGGCTCAAGGGGGTCGCAGCGTGGCCCGCGTGGCATCCTGGCAGGCCGCCGTGGCCAAGGACCGCATTGAGGCTTTCCTGCTGAGCCCAGAGGCCCCGGGGCCCGGAGGGGGCCCAGCATCGCCCCCCTGGGGCGAGCCCTGCCGGCCCTGCCGCGGCTTGCAGGTTTCGGCGCGTCCCACACCTGCCATCACGAAGGGACAAGCTCTGGAGATCAAGGCATCCAAGCTCCAGTGGCAGGAGCCTCGGGTCAGAGACGCGACACCCGGCCAAGACACGCAACAGCCGAGGCCAGACAAGACCCTCCTCTTGGAGGAGGCGCTGCGCTCTAATGCAGTTCGACCCTTCAACTCCGGCCCAGCCGGCCTAGCGACCCAGCGACCTAGCGGCCGAGTGCGTGGACGTGAGGTGGAGATCTCCGTGGCCCAGGGCGACATGCTGGTCATCGTCGGAAAGACAGGCAGCACGGCTCAGCGCGGTACGGCAGCGCATTGGGGTGCTGCGAGCTTGGGGCTTCGGGACTTCGGGCAGCTTCGAGCATGCTGAAGTGATCCCGCTTTTTCTCTACAGTGGTCGCCTTTTAGTGGCGATGGTTTTTCCTTCAAGGCCTCACGATCTCTCCAAACCTTATATGCAGTGCCAAACCTGCAGAGTGCAAACGAATGCTATGCAAGGAAGAATCAAAGGTCATGCCAAGAAGCCAAGAGGCAAGTGTACTTTGGGTTTTTGGGCCCAGGTGCTGGCAAGTCTGGGCCATCATCTTATCGGTCAGCGCAATCTTGTTCATGCTTAGCGGACCCTCCTAGGAGTGGCACTTCTTAGGCTGCTCTATGCCTTGTTGGGCGAGCTGCCCATTCCCGCCGAGGATGGCAAGTGCTGGCCTCAACAGGGCAAAGGCCCAGAGGCATCCACAGGCCCAAACCTTGATCCAATGTGTGCTCTTTGCTCTCGTCTCCCTTAAGCTCCGTTCAGGACGTACCTGACCGGTAGCATTGGCTACTGTGCTCAGAGCGCCTGGGCCAGTTCCTCGGTGGACCCGGTTTGCGCCGTAAGCCGTAAGCACATCAGCGTGGATTGCTTTCAAGACCTAAGATCCGCAACGCTACGCTGCGCCGTCACCTCAGCTTCAGACCACATATCAGGCCGTCGGGCCTGAACCAAGCATGCCAAGGTCAGCTTCCCTATGTCTTGCAAAGGTGACAACATCACCAACAGCCCCTCGCTTGAAGCTGACGAGCGCTACGAGGCCGACGGCTTTCCAGCGCATCGACGACACCACTCCCCGGCCCCCAAGCCCCACCGAACCAAAGAAGTCTCAGAATGGTCCCTTAGCCACATAGCTGTGGCCAATACTCCCGCCGCGGGGGAACTTTTCGCAGTGAGAGGCGGCCGTGGCCGTGACATGCCGTGACAACGCGAATTGGACTCGGAGCCGGCCGACGGCGGCAGCTTGCTGTGTCAGAAGCTGCGGGCTCAAGCACGGGGCTCCTGGCGCCTCGCAATGGTAACGGTCCTGGGGTAGGGCGAACACGTGCTTGCCTGTGTTCATCATGGCTCCTAGCAGCGGCGGTGTGTCTGCCTGAGCGAGCATGGGCCCAATTCCCCGGCTCCACTGCCTGCCTCTTCCGTGGCCGGGGTGCCACCAGAGTCGTGATGATGATGTGTGCGAGCTCCGTGAAGCGCATTTTGCGCAAAGCACTCCCAGAGGGCTTCGTGGTGCAAAAGCAGCCTGGGCCGTGAGCGCAGGTTGTTTCAGATGTGCTGCTTCAGATGTGCTGCTTGTGGTGATCAGCGTATCTACTTGGAGGTGAAGCGACGGCTGCGCCTGGACCTTTGCGACATGCCTGTGGGAGGGTGTGCCAGCAGAGATGGTGTAGGTTGGCGACGGCACGCTAGCAACGAGGTGCACCATCATGCTGCCGTTCTTTGGCATGACTTGGAGCACTTCAATGAAGGCGGTGCTGAGAGCACCCACTTGGGCCTTGCATCCCGCGAAGTTGCACTTCGATGAGCATCCACGGGGAATGCCCTGGTCTGTCTTCCTAAGAGAGCATTTGGCGCTGCTCCGTTGGAGGCGTGGACCAAGGCTTGCGAGAACACTGTGCCGGTGATCGATGGGGACCAGGACCCCCGGGAAAGTGTGGAGGACCCGCATCTCTGCACCGAACAGGTCAGTGGGTGGGGCGGCCCTTAGGCCGGCCTATACCTGGACCACGCGGACACCGAGGAGGAACCGATTCGCCACGTCAACACCGCAGTGGCGGCCTATCAGCAGGACGCCCAGAACTTCGCCGAGTTCCTGGAGACACCGCTTCGCCGCACCATGTCGGGTGGCAGTGCGGATGAGATAGCCGCCACCTCTGCCCGGCAGGACGACGGTTGTGAGTACTTGAATTCTCCGTGCTCCGAGGACCTTGGTGCTGAGGATTGCCTTCAGCTCACCCTTGTGTTTTGCTGGATACGGGCAGTGGAGGCGACGAGGTGGCCAGCCATGAGTGCAGCTTGTTTGTAGACGGGGCCCCGACCCCACAACCGAGAAGAAATGCACACGACCTGCAGTGGGCAAGGATGGATTGTGATGGTTGCAGTTGGCCTCCCCTGAGTGAAGGGCCAATCGAAAAACGACCCACTGGACGAAAAGAAGCAGGCGTGGCAAGAGCCGCAGCCCTGATTGTGGGCTTCTCCTCTTTCCCTTCCCGCCTCGCAGTGTGCTAGTCATGGCCTGCAAGGCAGCTCAGGACACGAGGGCGCGAGACGATAAGATCGCGACGGTGGATGCTAGCTGCCCTGGCCTTCTGGCCGAGATCTTGGAGCTCGACGGTTGCTGCCAGCCCCTCGCCCAAGGCTTTGAAGCTCTGCCCAGGCCTGGTAGAAGAAATTGCAGAGTATGACGATGCGTTGCCTGCCGCTCTCCTTTGCCTCTTGAGTTTAGGCTCCCCTTGACCCTAGGACGCCGTGCCCCTGCCCCGTCGGTTTAGGACCCGAACCCAGCCGTGAAACGACCGCAATTTCCCCTTGAGGTTCCCCAACAACTTCTTGTGACTTCGATCGCCCGACCTTGGGGCCCTGTGGCGCAGGAAGCAAACCTTGTGTGAGGTATGGTCAGGACCGGCCGGAAGGCCGCAGAACATCCAACCAAGGGCCACTGCTGCCGGGCCAGTTTTCATGTCAGCTCTGCTTGTAATTGCAACACTTCCTGCTTGAAGGCCACCGCAGTGCTCGAAGAAGGTAGTTGCGATGCTGCTTGTGATGTCAGTTGGCCGACCCTTGGGTCAAACGACTCAGGGCTCCAGGACTCACAACAATAGTCAGACCTGGATTTGTGGTTTAGCCAAGCTGGCACAATCAGGTTTCCGGTTCACCTGGGATTGGAGCGGGCCATCTTTGGAGGAGCATACCAATCTGCTTGACCGTTTAAGCTTGGAGGCGAAGCGTTCTCTTCCGGTGCTCAAGCTGATGGATGCTTTAGGGGTTTTGAGGTTGCTTCAGGGGGCGGTCTCTACGAACTTGTTTGGCCTTGGCTGCCCGTTCTACTGCTTTTTGGCGCTGTGTGTGGTGCCGTTGGCATCTTGTGGGCCGCCCTTCGCCTTGAATTCTTGTGCTCCCGGGCTCGGCCACACCTGCAACTCTGCCCCGCTCCGCGCTCTCACGGCTTCAAACCTACCCAGGTCAGCATTCAGGTGGGAGGTTGCTCTGTGACTGTTTCGGGCCCTTTGCCCATTGTGCCTTTGCTCGAGCATTTGAAGAACTTTGCTGGCGACCTGCCAGCCCGGACTGTGGAAAACCCCAATTCGTGGGCAGATCCCTTCGCAGACGTAGGCTGAAGTGGAGAAAGCTCCATGTGAACAGCCCTCCGAAGGTCATGGCCCCTGCGCAAGGATGACAGCCGAGGAAGCAAACCTTGTGTGAGGTATGGTCAGGACAGGCCGGAAGGCCGGAGGACATCCAACCAAGGACAGGTTTGGGTTACCGCTGCCCGAGCCAGTGTTCTGCATAGTTGTAATTGGAGCATTTCATGCCTGAAAGCCCGTGATTCGCATTTGCTGCGGCAGCCAAGTGCTGCTGATCACCAAATTCCTGCTGTGCTTTATTGTCAGCGTGCTACCTCCTCCCAAAACCGCGCTGAGCTGTGCTTGCAGCGCGTCTGCGCTGGAAGCAAGTCTTGTTTGAGGTGCGGTTCAGGTTGGCCGGAAGGCTCGAGCACATCCCACCAATGACAGGCCTGTGATATAACTGCGTGTGTTCGATAATCTCCTTTATGTCAATCTTCCTCGCACCCATCCCCTTGTCCTTATAGGGTTGTTTCGGCTTAGAGAAAGTAAAATTGGTACTGGCCTCAAAACGGACATTGTGCTGCTTCGGTGCGTTGGCCTCCGCAGGCGAGCCTTCGCATGTATCATCCGTGGACGCGTCAGAATCCAAGCGTTCATCAAACGAACACTCCGACTCGTCTTCGAGCTGCAGGAGCAAGTGGATTCCATGCTCGGCGCCACGGGGCTGGACTTATAAGCCTTTGCTTTGTCACCGCCTCCGGCACGATCTGCAAGTATTGCCTCCCGTTGCAGCTGTTTGGCCACAGGCTGCACTGCTCCGGTCGCCTTCCCTTAAGCCGGCTGCGCCGGCTTGGAAGCCGGCTGCGTCGGCCCTGCTTTGCCTTTTCTCCACTTGGGGTTCGCAGGAGTGGCCTCTGGAGGCCCGGCAGCAGGAGAAGCACTAGCACTCGGAACAAGCTCTTTCAGTGCCTGTGCCGCTGCATCTTTCACAAGCTGAAGGATCATAAGAGTGTCAAGAATCGAAGAAGACAGGTCCCCACCCCCTGCCCGCCACTTAACCCTTTGTCCTGGAATAGCGCCCGAAGGAACAGCAATGCAGGAGGCAGGCTCAGGCTGAACATGACTCACTGTCAACAAAGTATGAACGATCTGTCAGTTGTATGAGAGACGGTTATCGAAGACAGAAAGTGTGGCGCTGGACAAGGATAAGATCCAAGATCAAGTTCATCATGGACATCGGGTGTGGTCATGAGACCTGATCTGTCAATGGAAGGTCGACAAACACTGGCCGAGGCTGACATGATCGCCAACTTCCAGACGGAGTCATGCAAGGAGCCAGTTGAAGCGCATGTCCTGGAAGACACACCGTTTGTGTTGTCGGAGGGGAAGCGATGCATGAATTTGGGATATGCTTTCGTGTGGCCTCCTAATCGTGAGCCGTACATGATCGATCCAGATGGGAGTCGAGTGTCGTTGTTCGTGAAATGGGATATTCCGTACGCGAGAGTCGGGAGTTCCAAGTCGACGGCGCGCAAGGAGGACGAGGGATCGGCCATGGCGGGCGCGGTTGTTGGATTCCTTTTGCAAGGAACATGGCAATGCTGCGTCCTGGACGATGATGAGATTGGAGCATTGGCTGACAGTGAACCACCACCAGGTGAAGAGTTCCGGAATCCGAGGCAAGAAGGCCAGCCCTGGGCCACCCGATCCACCTGTCGGAGATATGGTGGGGGTGCAGGCGGAACTCCCGAACTTGGCGATGATCATTGATGGCGAAGGAGTTCCAACACGAAGAGCCAAAGTTGGTACCTTGAATGCACTCATCGCTATCGCGATGCCTCTGCGAGGGGAGCATCAGGGCCAAGATGAGAAACATTATCGGACGGAACGTGGATCTTTCGTGAGGGAGCTGGTTGCATGGGGGGACCTATAGTCACCTTCGACTTCTTGGATATGAGGAAAGCAGCCCAAATGGGTGTTGGAACGGATGACGCCTTATTCGCGATAAAGAAGTTCATGGGCAGGAGAAAGATCAAAGCTGCTTGCAGCGATGTGGCTCCAGAGTTTGATGCCGCAATGGCGCACCCATATGCTCCAATATTGAAAAAAATCAATCTCACGCTTGATTTTTTGGGAAAATCAATCTTCTATTGAAAACCAGGATTTTTCAATAGCGGTTCTCTTCTGCCCTCAGGCCAAAACACATCGTTTCAATGAATTCTCTATTGATTTTTATGAAACTCCAAAATCGAGGGTTGGATTCTCTATTGAAAAAATATTTTCCTCTGATTTTTATGACACTCCAAAATCGAAGCTTGAATTCTCTATCGAAAAAATATTTTCCTCTATGGGTCTTTATAAAAATTAAACGATTTGTCCCACTCTTGGTTTTGCTATTGTTTTGTGTTTTTTCCCGACAGTCCTGGCTTGTCCATGCATGTGTCGACCGTATGGAATACTGGACAGTTTTCATAGGTTAATTTCATGCACGGACAGATACTTTTTGGGCTATTGTGTCTGGGCAGACAGTGGTTTGTTAAAGTTTAGATGTAGTCTGGACAGACACGACGGGTTGTGTCTGGACAGGCAGTATTACAGTGAGAGTTGAGACAGGGCTGCATATCTGGACCTTCCAGTTTTGGGTGGTGTCTGGACAGACAGCTTTATGTTATAGTTTAGATAGGGTTGCATGTTTGGACAGACAATTTTGGACAATTTTGGGTTATGTCTGGACAGACAGCTTTATGTTAACATAGGTTTAGATAGGGTCACATGTCTGGATAGACAGAACAGTTTTGGGTAACGTCTGGACAGACAGCCTTGTCGTATGGTTTAGATAGGGTTGCATGTCTGGACAGACACGATGGTTGAGGGTTGTGTCTGGACATGCAAGCAGTTTTGTATATTATGGTTTAGATAGGGCTGCATGTCTGGACAGACAAAACGGTTTTGGGTTGTGTCTGGACAGACAGTTTTGTATCATGGGTTAGATACGGTTGCATGTTTGGACAGACAAGATAGTACACGGTTGTGTCTGGACAGGCAGTTTTGTATATTATGGTTTAGATAGGGTTGCATGTCTGGACAGACAAAACGGTTTTGGATGGTGTATGGACAGACAGTGATGCCTTTGTTGTTGTTGGAATGGAAAGACCACAGGACCAAACATGAAGTCATATGATTTCCTATTGTAAAAGCATGCCAAGACACATGGTGTCATGTGATGTTCTGTGGAAAACCAAGCGAAACCACATGACGATGTCATGTGATATTCTGTGGAAAACCAAGCGAAAACACATGACGTCGTATGACGTTCCGCGCGAAACTACAAAGCATCACAAAATGTCATGTGACAAGAACACCACGTCACATGATGATTTGTGACAACCATCCAAAACGTCACATGACACTCCATGACACACCAAAACCATCACATGACATTCCATGACGCGAAATATGTCACATGACATCCTTTGACACGGTTTAACCAGCACAGAATGTCACATGACACAACAGTCACGTGACTATCTGTGGGAAAACAAGGAACAACATGTGATGTCACATGATTCTCTGTGAAGAAAGACCAGGCGACACATGACGTCATGTGTTTGTTTTTGAAAAGACGAAAACGACACATGATGTCACACGTTGTTCCATTCCAAAAGAGCAAGACGACACATGTTGTCATGCGGTGTTGCCACAGAGGATGGCCTGCCTGGCAAGTGCTTTTGAAAGTGTGCATTATCCTGTTTGGACGGATGGATTTGGCAGATGACGAGTTAAAAAAAACATGCACTTGAGCTGCAACATTAGGCAATCATAGTGCCTGGGAAGGCAAGACTGGGTAATGCCTGGAAAGGCAACACTGCCCGGATGGCAGGGGATGGTATTCATTTGTGGTGGATATGCCTGGACAGGCAAGCTCTGCTAAAGGTAGCAGGAGGAGTAGTAGCCGTGGTCGTGCTGTGCCTGCCCAGGCACAACCTCAAGGCTGTCTGTCCAGACATGAGGCCCTATTTAGCTCTAACAATTTGTTGCCTGCCCAGACACAACCCGAAAGGACAACTGTCTGCCCAGACATGAAACCCAAAACCGTAACTTACTATTTGCGTCTGCCCAGACAGAGCCCGAAAGCAAAACTGTCTGTCCAGACATGCAACCCTTTGAAAACTATAATAGCAACTTACTATCCATGTCTGTCCAGACACAACCTCAAAAGCTGTCTGGCCGGATTATAGCTTACCCTTTTTGTCTGTCCAGACACAACCCCAAACTGTCTGTCCAGACATGAAATCCTATTAAAACGTTATCTGTGCTCTCCAAGCAATTTACTCGATTTGGCTGTTTCTCTAGGATCTAGCCAGGCAATCCGATCTGTTTGTTCAAACATGATACGATTCTTGGCTTTGTCTGCTCGAACCACTCGTCTCTCTAAAGATTTGATTTTTGGCTGCTGAATCCCGAACAGATTCTCTATTGATTTTTAAGAAATTTTTATTGAATTTTATGAAACTCTGACAAACCCTTAATTTTGAGAATTCTGTTGATTTTTAAGAAACCTCTATTGAATTTTATGAAACTCTGAAAAACCCTATGGAGAATTCTATTGATTTTTATGTTTCTACGAGATTTCTTCTGCCAGCCGAAAATATTGAAAAAATCCATCTCACGCTTGATTTTTTTCAATATTCAATCTACGCTTGAAAAAATCAACTGCGATTGATTTTGTTCAATCTTGGAGCGTATGGGGGCCTCTAGATTCGGAGGTGGTCAACACCGCGGCAACTTCATTGTTACATGCAGAGTTACCAGCCAACTACTGGCCTTATGCGTTGATTTGCGTGACCCACGACCTGAACAGCGAAGATGCGGAGGGCTACGGCCATCCAGCGTGGAAGCATATGACGGGAGAATTCGGGAGAATCGTTGAAGGGGCAGGCGATACCATTTGGCGCCAAAGAGTTTGTTTAAACCTACTGACGGGGAGACCTACGGTGAAAATTTGATCTTCACGAGGATACCAGGTGTGCCGGGCAGGCATGGTCAAGAAAGTGTCGCGCGTGGGATATGAGGAGTTTGCGAGCGAGGATCTTTCCATGGATGCTGCTAACGTTCCACGAAAGCTCAAGGTCGAGAACTCAACCTTGGAAGGATTAAAGGACAACGTCAAGCTTGATAGGAAGGACTTGCGTGATCGCGGCGATCATCATGATCGATGACCGTGGGGGTTCGGACAATCACGACGATGAAAGAAAGCCGCCAAAGAAGAGGCTTCCTCCAGAAGCTGGGGAAGAAGAAGATGCAGGACAGGATATTGGTCTCCAGATGAAGCACTCTGTGACCAACTGTTGGACGTATAGAGACCAGAGAGGACGAAGACCGTCGATCCCAAGGATGATCGTACTGCTGAAGCCTCGAGAGCCTCGAGTGCTAAACGACCATCAGATCCGGTGCTTGACGTTGATGACATGGGGCCGACCGGAAGATTGGCGTGGATGAGACTCCCGATGTCATCATTGCAAAGGTTCGCAAGCTTAACATTGTCATTGGTGAGATCGAGCATTGGCGCAAAGGGATCAAGGGTGATGGTAAGGTGTATCTCAATGATGATAGGGGAACCTTGCAAGATCGACAAGCGAGGCGTGGTGATGGGCGACGCGTCGTTCCCACTGCCACGAGACGACCTCAGCCTTAAGCATTTATTACACCCTCCTGAAGAGTGGGATAAGTTGGGAGCGAAAGCTTGTTCAGCAGCTTTCAAGAAGGACAAACGTGAAAAGGCGAAAGCTGCAAAGAAAGAGCGGAAGAAAGCCGCGTTTGGGAAGGAAGATCGTCAGTCGAGTCTTGGATGACATGATCTTCCGCAAAACGTGCAGTGCGACAGCATCGACCTCGAGCTGGATCCTGAAGTCTCCGAAGGCTGGGAATGGGCTAGCTCCTTGGTCAACCTGCACATCCTGGAATAATTTCTTGCTGATGTGACTCCTGCGGTGCCGTCGCACGTGTTATTCAACTAATGCTGGACGCCTTCCATGCCGTGTGTAACATCTGTACCTCATCAGCACCGAACCTAGCGCCCAGAGTTCAAGTCCTGTTTCAACGCAACGGTCACTCGTCCAGTTACGAGATAGGAAATGCTGGCAAATCCAAAGGCCATGGAAGCTTTCATGAAAGAATGGAAGGGTCTGTGGGGTCAGGAAGTGTTCGACTTCTCTACAACTCGTGAATACCTAGAAAACCTGCCGGCATTTAAAACAGGCGTCAGGGCCACCAGCTGAAATTTCAGGCGCTGAAACACAGAACCGCAGCAAATGAACAGAATAGCCGATAAAAACACAAATCTGCCGCTGACGAAGCCGGTCTTGATGACTATGAGTATGTCTGTGGTGTTTGAGGATTGAAGCATCAGCATAGTCAGAATCATTAGTTTCATGGCCATTTTGATCGGCATCATCATCTTCACCAACCAAGAATNTCAGAATCATTAGTTTCATGGCCATTTTGATCGGCATCATCATCTTCACCAACCAAGAATAATCATCAACTCGTCATCGTCACCGTCGCCATGTCCCCAACAACACATCATCATCATCAACATCATCATCATGCTTACCGTCAACAGCAGCATCATCATCATCATCTTCATCTTCATCTTCGTCTTTATCATCATCATCACCAATACATCACCATCATCATCATGATCATCGGCATCGTCATCCTCATCGTCATCCTCATCGTCATCCTCATCGTCATCACATCGTCATCATCCACCATACTGTTCTTCTGCCCAGACCACCGTTCGGATCTATAAAATAGAGCCGCTTGAAGACAAGCAATATAGAGCCGCTGTTTCCAAAATAGAGCCGCAACTTAAAAATAGAGCCGCCAGTCGGTTTCACGAAAATCAGCAAAACAGAGGTAACACCGGGTTTGAGCCAAAACAAGCGATGAGACACGACTTTTGCATTCCTGCACGAATGCATATATCTGTACACCGAAAAACGGCAGCAGCTTGTGCTACACCAAGGGCAGATGCTCATGAATCTTGCCTTTTGAGCCACCAAACTCGTATTGAGCCACAAATTTATTTGAGCCAACAAAACATTAAGGACATTAGGGCCATTAGGGTTTTGTATATGATATTTGGACAAAGGATTATATGAAAANCTTTTGAGCCACCAAACTCGTATTGAGCCACAAATTTATTTGAGCCAACAAAACATTAAGGACATTAGGGCCATTAGGGTTTTGTATATGATATTTGGACAAAGGATTATATGAAAATAACACAATGCACATACATGACTGAGTGTGCCTGCGTGCAAGCTTCTGTTTGGGCTTCAGGTTGGGCAGGTTGGGGGCTTTGTAGGGCTTAGAGCTGAAGGTTTAGAGTTTACCGGNCCACGTATGTCGTGTATGTTCGCGGGTTGCCCTGTTCGAGAGACCTCTGGATGCAGTGGTACATCAAGTGGGCTTTGGGCAATATCGGAATGCCAGCACGATTGCACAGTACGATGAAACGGTTGTAATGCATCAGCATCTCTTCGGCAGCTCCTTCATCGACTTGTCGGCCATGTCTGGCAAGCACAGCATCAAAAGCCAAGGCACTTTGCCCGGCGTGTTTCAAAAGCTCAAAAAACAACTGGTCCTGCTCGCTGCCGCTGGTCGACAGCTGATGCTCGTACTTTTGCAACATCTCAACCACGAATGCAAGCAATCCGTGCGTCTCGGCCGCCTTGGCTTTCAAGTGCTTCTCCGAAAGCATCGAAAGNAAGCAATCCGTGCGTCTCGGCCGCCTTGGCTTTCAAGTGCTTCTCCGAAAGCATCGAAAGCGTGAGATTCCAGACCTTGGCTGGGGTTGGCACCGATAAAGTTTTAAGATTGAAAACAATTAGAATTATAGGGTTCAGGACTCAAGGTTTGGACATGTGTGGTGCCTCGGAGCCCTTCTTCGACCAGTTCGGGTCAGCTTGCCGTCGCAGCTTGTAGTGGCTCTGCAGCTCAGCTC
>BGNK01006700.1:1558-24264 GCA_003297005.1 Symbiodinium sp. clade A Y106 | reverse complement strand
CTTCAAGCGGTGATACAGCACCCACGACCATGACGACCACGACCAAGACAACCAAGACTGCCAAGACGACCACTACCACCACCACCACAACCACTACCACCACCGCACACACACACACACACTCACACACACACACAGAGACACATACACATACACGTACACCTACACCTACACCTACACGTACACATACACATACACATACACATGCACATGCACATGCACATGCACATACACATACACATACACATACACATAGACATAGACATAGACATACACATAGACATAGACATACACATACACATACACATACACATACACATACACATGCACATGCACATACACACACACAATGCCTAGGGGGAGGCGATCAATCCGAGCTTTCTTACATCCTTAGCCGTCGAAGGCAGCACATCCCAAGTCAGGAACCCTCCGCCCTAAGCCCTGAAAGTCCCAAAGCGGCATCCTACAGCCCCGTTCCCGGAAACCAAGGAAACTTGGGATTCTGATTCCACGATGGTCCCTCGACGGCCGAACCTCATTGCCGACCTACAGGGTTATGACTCTGCAGCAGGGTTTGCTTTTGGATACTCATTAAGGTGTCTATAACTGTCTAGCTAATCACAAGAACATTGAGGCAACCGGGTGCAGAGAAGGCGGATTTAGCAGCTTAGGATTACGGCTAAGACTTTCGGTTTCGTAGGGCTCGAAGCGTTATCGGCTTTAGTTTGTTGGCTAAGCCTTCGTGAGGCTCTACCGAGGTTTCGGAGATAGTATTTGGGCCGAGTTCTTCGGGCAAGGGTTTAGGACCTCCTGCTTCTGTTCATGGCTTTGGGAAATACAGCATGTTCGTTGCTCCATGCGGGATGATATACTTTGCCAGAACAGGAGGGTTTTGGTATAGGGCTTAATGAGTAGGGCTCTCAGCTCCTTTTCGGGCCCCAATTTGAAATTTCTGAACCGTGAAGTTCAAGAATTCGGGAGTGGGTTTAGGGTTTAGGGCTCAGGGTTTAGGATTTCGGGTTTAGGGTTTTTACCCGCGATTCAAAAGAACCACAGGCATCGGTTTGCCAGACTCGGGGGGCCTCTGGGCTTCGGAAGGATCCAAATTAACAACTGGTCCACACTACCTGCCAGCTATTCACGTAGAAAGACAACGGATAGATAGATACAAAAGTAATTACATAAATTAGGATAGTAGAAATGCCGGACTTTGGCCAGGGATATTTTAAATTTTTCAAACCCAGCGGACTCCAGGAAATCCAAGCTTCGTGTGACTTAGGGTTTTTGCTTTAAGATTTCTAGGTGCCCCAGTAGTACCCTTTTACCCTTTTTCCTTTTGGGTTCCCTTATTAAAACCGAATAGTAGGAAAAAGGGTACCCTTATTATTAAGGCGCTACTGGGGAACCTAGATTTTGAGGGTTTTGAGTGTGGCGAAGTTTGGGGGTTCGGGGGTTTACTTGGAAGGGCAAGGGACTTAGTAAGTGGGTTATAAGTAGGGTTATAATTGGGGTAACTCCATTTAGGGTACTTATAACTCTACTTATAATCTGCTTACTAAGTCCCCTGCCCCTCCAAGTAGTGTGCGTGTCCACGGTGAAGGCGGGCCTAGGAGACAAAGGTGGAATCGATCCTCTGAAGGCAGAGGGAGCAGCCGATTTTGAGGCGTTAGGTTGCGATGGTTTGGTGGTTTGGCGGTATTACAAACCCCTGATTCATGCACACCTCGCCAACTCAAGCACAGCACGGTTGACGTCTTCATTTTTGGCCGGATCGAAGGAGGGGTGTCCCATGCCGCGGGGGGGGGGGTTAGGGGGGGGAGGGGGGGTTAGGGGTTTGCATGAATCTTGACCAATTCACTTAAAATGCCCAATGCCCGCATCCAAGAATCCCTGAAGCCTTAAACCACACCCTAAGCTTGAAGACTCTAACCCCTACACGTTCAGCCCTACGGGGGTTTAGGGCTCATGGAAAATTGTCAGCCCACTTATGTAGATTGACTCAAGGCATCTACATCCCCCTCGCCGTCGGCATCGCAGAGCATGACGATGTCGTTTGAAAAGCAGGTGGAAGCTGGAGCTGTAGTTTGCGGCGGGTTGAAGGACGAAGCCTGAGAAGTGAGTGTCACTTATCCCGTAAAGATTCACAAGATACATCTACACAACTATGCCCCAGACCCTTAGTCAGATCTTATAGTTAGGATCCTACAACGTAGCACGAAGAAGGAACTACAATAGAGGCTATAGGTGGGTTTAGGGACCTGAAGCCCAAAAGCCCCAGACCCTAAACCCTAAACCCCAACCCTACTTAAACTCAAAACCCTAAACCCGAAACCAAAAGCCCCAAAACCCCAAACCCCAAACCCTAAACAGGGGAATGTGAAGACCCTGCCGCAGCCGAAGCTTGGCCAGTCCCTAGGTTAGGGGTATAGGGTTTAGGGTTTAAGGGTTCAGGGTTTAGGGTTTAGGGTTTAGGGATTTAGGGATTTAAGGGTTTAGGGGTTTAGGGGCTTAGGGGTTTAGGGTTTAGAGTTCACGGATTAGGGTTTAGGGTTTAGGCTTGGAGGACAAGGGGAAGGGTTTAGGGATTCAGGGCTTTAGGGGTTCCCAGAGAGAGCCCAATACCCCTTAATTAAGGAATATGGCTTAAATTATATAGGGCTTCATAATAAGATTTAGGCTATATTCCTTACTTAAGGGGTATTGGGCTCTCTGGGTTTGGGTTTAGGGGTTTAGGGTTTAGGCGCTCTGGTCCTAGGGTTTCAGGAAGCTTTGGGTTTCCAGGGAGTTTTGTAGGATTGCTGTGTCGTATATCTTGGATAGTGAACGGGGGAACTTTAAACCTTTTGACCTTATATATAGCTCTATCTTAGAAGTTTGAACTTTTTGGGGCCCGGTTGTTGAAGAAGAGAGTTATATGTCCTACTACAACGAGGAGGCTGGGTTGAAAGCAACATGTTCATTTTGGGTAGTTCTATGTTTGTGAAGACCCCTAAAGCCTAAATCTCCCTAAACCCAAAACCCGAAACGCTAACCATCCCAAACCTTCAACTCTACCCTCCATGGCCCTAAACCCTGCGCCCCTAGCCCCAAATTCCCTAAACCTCTGAGCCCCTACTTGGAGGTTCATGGGTAGTTGTAAGTAGGGTTATAAGTAGGGTAACTATACTTATAACCCATATTAAGGGACTTATAACCCTACTTATAACTACCCATGAACCTCCAAGTAAACCCCGAAGCCCCTAAACCTCGAAACCCCTACAGAACCGCCGGAACTCTTTGGAGGGCTTTTCCAGAACCCTTATAGAGCGTCTGGATACCATGAGAGTCCTAAGAGATCGGGCTGCGGGTTGTGGTGGTCCATTCACCCAGTGAGTCTATGCTGTGGCCTCAAGTTGCCATGCAGATTGCGATAGGGGTGGTTGTCAAAATTACGGTCCCTTTTTAGGTCCTTATTATAATACGGCACCGAATATTTAGGGTACCCAAAAAGGGGCCATAATTTTGACAACTGCCCATAGGAATCTATGACAGCTTTTACAAGGGTTCCACCAGGGATGTCTACCCCTCTTAGGGTGTTTTTCAGATGTCAAAGGATGTTTTGGTTTTTGTTCACGGGTCCAAAGGGGGGTCCCCAATTCTAGAAAATCACGCAGTTGGCTGCAAGATTGTGATAATTCGGGAAAGTGGATGGTTGATACTTGGATGCTTCATACTTGCACGCTCAAGGTAATGCAGGAACTTGATTTGGAACCCTGGTCCTATAACCTGCAAAATGTAGGATTCATAAAAGAACTCTAACAAAGACCCAGCGTTTCCTAGCCAGGCTCATGTGTTAAGGGCCTACATGATGAGACTAGGGATGTTGTGCACTTCACGCACTACCTAGATGAAGGGACCCAGAAGAAAGATATTGCGAATCCCTGAAACCATCTAAACCCTAGACGTTGCCTTAAAGCCTTGAAACCTCCCCCCCAAACCCCTGAAAACCACTTCCGAAACCCGAGGTGCGGTCAACGAGGCTACGACTGCAAGAAGCTTATCTTCATGGATGTGGATGGGGCGCCACAGCTGCCTTCTAAAGCGGGGCGTTGGGATTCTATGCTTTTAGGATTTCGGCTTTCCGTGGCTTCAAGGAAAGAAGTATGTTATGAGGGTCTATGAAGCTCAGGTCAGGGTTTACTCGGATGGGTGTTTAGTTACCTAAGCCCTGAACCCTAAAGCCTAAACTGCCGAAAGCGCTGCTGACCATCCAGGCGGGCCTGCCCATGTTCGTGTTTTAAACCCTAAACCTCAAACCCCAAACCCTAAACCCTAAACCCTGAACCCTAACCCCCNCCCCGCCCTCAAGGACCCTCTCAGGAGGGGACCCCCCTGGGGTCTGGGGTAGGACCAATTCCAAAATCAAGGGCATTGGATCGTTCGCCAAAGAGGCTTAGACCCGGAGCGTTCAACCCTTACAGTAGAAGCCAGAAAGTTGGAACATAATTGTCCTCATACCATTAAGGTAAAGTATAGGGGATCCCAGCATTAATCATCCTAAATCCATGTTCCAACTTTCTGGGGTTCACTATATGTGGAAGCAAGAGGCTGCATCCGCCAGGTTTGGTTGTCCACACCGACTATAGAGGTCTCAATAACTTCTATTTTTTATTCCGCAGTGCTCCTGATTACATTTGTTTATCATACACCCCAAACCCTGTTAATAATTACTACAAGGCCCCTACATCATTTCGATACTTGCTGGACCCTCTGATGCTGGGGTAGCAGAGGTATTGCACGCAGCGAACTTTGCACCAACGTCGTTCTCGAAACCTTGCATGGAGGTCTCCTCGCGGGTCTGGCGGAGCCATGTGGTTATTTTTGAACATTAGGCAGTTCCCGATGGTTTTGTTGTGTGTTGCAGAACTGCATGTTTGCTTCTTAGAATGCTTTGCGGTATTTTTTGTATCAAGGATCGTCCTATGTGCATCGTAACAGGGCGCGGGGTTCGGGTTTTCAGGGTCTGCAGGGTTTAGTACCTTGATACTTCTAACCCTTCAACCCCTTCGCTTAGCACCTCAACCTTTAACCCTGCCATAAAATCCTCAACCCAAAACTCTGAAGGGGAGGTCGACAATACTTGTAAAGACCTTCGGATATAGAAGCCTGAATAAACTAAGTGGGGTTGCCAATTCAAAACTACTCATTAGGTTTAGGGTTTAGGGTCTCGGGTTTCTGGTCTGAGCATTTAGGGTTATCAATGGTGCATGCGCAGCTCAGGCGCCCAAAAGCCTTCAGAAAACCCGATACATCCTCGAGCTCACATCGGCTCCCCTGCCAGAAGGCAAAGATAGACGTGGTAAGTGTTCCACTGGAGTCTGAATTGTCAGCAATGGTATAGGCCATTTTCTGTCCCCTTCTAGTGTGCATAATAATAATACCAATAATACGAGTATCTGCATCCCTTCCGCCATTATCCCATTACAGCCCATGTTTCATGAGTAATGAAGCCCCCTTACAGTCCGTACTAATGAGTACTTTTCTCCCAGCAGGTCCACCCTCTAGCTATACACTACAATATACGCCAGAAGCCATGTTCGAATTATCATGCAGTATGCAGGTAGTAACAGGTAGTAGTTGGGTCTGTTGCCCGACTTGCTTGCCTACGTGGAGCCCAACCTCAGTATTCCCTTTACAGGTTCGGGCTTGTTCCTATCCTAAACCCTACACCCTAGTAATTTCAGGTTAAGAAGCATCTGAAACCGTATTTCCGGTTTGTACGTACTTTAACCCCTTGACCCTTGACCGTCATGCGGGTTGTCCTAGTGATGACCCTGAGTACAACCCGCGTTCTTGCCCGCTTGAGCCATGAAGCGGCACTATAAACCTTACCGGCAATATACACGTGTCTGAAAGTCTCACAAAAGTCCAGAAACCTCTGATCAAAGCTCATGAAACCGCATTACACCGTTATTGAACTAAAGGAAAAACTCGAAGAGCCAAGACCGTGGCCAGGCTTTGGCCATGATTGTGAGGGAGACGGGTGCCCAAATTGCTCTTCGGCACTGTTCCTAAACCCTAAACCCTTAGGGGTTCCTAGGGTCCCCTGCAAGTACCCTTCAAGGGGGAACATATGGGAGTTTCCGAAATTAGGGGTACCTTATTTTGGGGGTCCTTATAATAAGGATCCTACTATGTAGGGTACTATATTAGGGTCCCCTATTTTCGGAAACTCCCATATTCCTCATCAATAAATAAGTGAGTAGGCGTTACAGCAACCGACAGCTGTTGGGGTCCAGGTTGCATTTAGGGGTTCATGAGAAGAAGGTGAGGGGTTGCGACAAAGTGTACTTTGGAGGTTCACACGTTATGCTCAGGGTTTAAGGCTTTAAGGTTTTGGCCGGGATCCGGCCAGAGAGCTTTCATTTACATGGCTTGCGGGGGTAGGTGAGAGCCAGGAGTTGTCTTTTCACAGTTTTTCGATAGGGGTTGTATTTTTTTCAGGGTTTCTCTGAGGACCCAAATGTCGGGGCCTTCGGCCTCAAAACCCACTAATATGAGCAACAGTAAGCAATGTTTGAGCAATAATAAGAAGCAGAAGAAGAACAATAAGGCTGTAGAGATTGTTCGGGCGTTTCGCGCCAGGATCAAAAAGCCTCTGCTCTCAACCCAAATTCCACCCTAAAACCCTCTTTTGTCACTAGCCTTTGTGGAAACGAGCTCGAAAAAACATTCAGGTCTTGTAAATCAAAAGCTTGAAAGAAACAGGGAGCCAAGTTGTACCCCTGGGGGTGGGTTCGGGCGGTTGGGCTTAAAATGCAAGTGCCAAGAAGACCGAAAGACTGTACAAAGATCATGGCAGAAGAGGCCCAGATGCCCAAGTCTCATGTTAGCCCGAAGATTTCTTGAGTTCGAGTTTTTGGCATGATGAGGCATAAGCCCTAAACCCCAGACCTTAATAAGATCCCAGGTTCTTTCATCGACGTGGCGCCTTTGGGATGGAAGCACCGGAAGGAAAGCAGTCGACAAGGCAGGTGGGTGTAACAACTTAGCAGTCGGGTCTTCACTTTACACTTCTTGCGTACGTTTTAGCTTCTTGCTTTTCCAGGACCCCCCAAGTACCCGTTAAAGGGCTCTAATATTTCTTTTCTCATTAAGAGGTAATTAGGGGCTACAATAAAGGGCATTTGGGGGTCTAGGTTAAACCTAAACCCTAAGCCTTGTAAACTGAGCTCCACTGTTCTCTTCCAAGGGGCGCCTTGGCTCATGGAGGTTGGATGCAGGCTCGCATTCTAGTCCCCAAAGCCCCATCTGGACCCACAAAGTATGTAAAATCATGGCCCAATACACACAAAAAGGCCATTATTCTACATGCTTTTGGGGTCCAGGTACACCTTAAACCCAAAACCCAAACCCTAAACCTAAAATAATACACCCTTAAACCGCAGTAAATTCCCTAAGGCTTAGCATCCCAAAAGGCTTTTCTCAGGATGAACCCATGGGCCCCCTAGTATGGGCCCTTAAGCCTGGGATCCTTATATACCTAATATATACCCTACTTGTACCCTTTAAGGTCCTTTAAAAGGGCTAAGGGCCCATACTAGGGGCCCATACTTCTAACCTTAGAGCTTTGCATGTACAAAAAGAGCTCCAGAGGCCTCTTGGTCCTTTGCTCTTCGGCTTAGGGCATTAGGGTTTTAGGCTTCAGGGTCTAGGGGTTTAGGGGTTTAGGGGTTTAGGGTTTAGGGTTTAGGGCTTTAGGGCTTTAGGGTTTAGGGGTTTAGGGGTTTAGGGTTTAGGGTATTCAAGCCAAAGGTTTCAGAGAACCCAGACCTTCCAATATCCCCTACCTGAGGAATATGCCTTAAATTGTAGTAGGGTCCCTAATATGATTTCAAGTATATTCCTTAATTACGGGATATTGGAAGCTTTGGGAAGGAGCCTCCACAACCCAAAACCTCTTCTTGCTTTGTGCTGTTGGTATGCCCCGACAAGGCAAGCAGCACACATCACGCATTATGTAAATAGTTGGACCGTATCTGTCTACTTGGAGTCTGAGGATTGCCGTTGCAGGAACAGAGTCCTGGCCGAATGCCTACTCTTACAGCATTGCAAAGGAGCCTGCGTTTGATTTTCTGGCTAGTGGTCGAGGGCTTGAGGTTTAGGCTTTCTGGACTGGGCAGCATCGCACACTTCATGGTGGCGGGAATCACGTTCACAGAGTCTAGCCGCAAAAATTTTCATCGCAGTCGACAGATCCCTGCAGGCGTTACGTAGCCTCAGCACTACATGCCCCGCATCCAAAAACCTACCTTTGGTTACTAAAAAATGGAAGAATGGTAGAAATAGTGGTTATTATTGTACCCCATTCCTCATTCCCTACTAACCAAAGGTAGGAAAAGGCAGCCCAAGCCCTAACGCTCCAAAGCAGAATCATCGCTGCACACCTAGGACCTAGAGTTCCGAAAAGAGAGGACTCTCTAACAGATCCGAAGACCCGAGGAGAGCCCTAACCCCCCCCTTTATAACCTGGCATCCTTAAGGGCACCTTTACCCAGAGGCCCCATAGTAGTTCCTTTTGGAATTGGCCTTATAGGGTTCTATGAAGCCTAAGAAGGAACTACTTTGGGGCCTGTGGGTAAAGCCACCCTTCCGGAGAGGCACTGAAGTTGCACGGAATGTCGAAGCTAGCGGGCCAGACCCCTGACCTGAAGGGCTGCGTAGGCAAGGCTTCTGGGGTTTAAGGGGGTGGCTTCATGGTTTTTGGCTTGGGGTTTAGCGGTTTGGGCTTTAGGGTTTTTGGGGTTTAGGGCTATTTGGGTTTCTGGGTTTTGGGATTTTGTGTTTGCAGGGTTTAGGGTTTTGGGTTTGGGTTTTGAGGTTTTACGGTCCAGAGGGTTTGGATTTGCTCTCGGGTTTAGCGTTAAGGGGAGGGTTTCGAAGGCTTGAAATTCTGGTTGAAGATACTGTAGGTGGAAGAAGAACCTTTTAGTCCCAACTATTGAAGAACTTTGGGTTTCGGGTGTCCTGAAACCCTAACCCCTAAACCCTAAACCCTAACCCCTAAACCCTAAACCCTCGTGTTGAGGTGAGAGTCTCTGGTTGTTTATCGTGATGCTTTGGCCTTTAGGCTTTCGGGTCTCCGGTGTTTGGGGTTTTAGGAGCAGCTTTAGGGTACTACGGTTGATGGTATAAACTATAGTAAGGAATTTCCCATAATTAAGATAATGCAGGATTTACATCATCAACCGTAGTGCAGGGTGTGAGGGCGTTCGGTCCGCTTTGAGGTTCGGGTTGTATTTGCGCCTCATTTTGAAGATTGCCACCACGGTGTGTGACGGCTTTTGCTTGCGATCCGATATGGGAGTTTCCGAAAATTAGGGGTACCTTATTTTGGTGTCCTTATGATAAGGATCCTACTATTTGGGGTACCATGTTTGTGTCCCCTATAATGGAAACTCCCATATCTGGACCTGGGCTTGTGGGTACCCTGAGCTTGCAACCCAGAAGCCTAAAGCCGAGGTTTTGGAGAGGTGTAGGGTTTCGGTTAAGGGTCCTAGGATACAGGGATCAGTGTCACTAAGAAGTAAGGGGTCCTACCATATTTAGTTCTGTATAGTAGGGTTTGTATTCAGGGCTTAGGGGTCGTTGTTCGGGGGTTGCGAGTTCAGCGAGGGTATTGCTGCAGTGTTTCGATTGAACCTTTGCGGACACATCGCATTCTACCCAGCAGCGGTTCCGCCTGGAAACAGCGGACAGCTCAACGTGTTTTTGAGCAGACCTCAGTGGGGCAAACCCGCAACACCCCAAGCAAGAAGGATGCGGCCATGGAGACCTTTGAACACCGGACTGCGAAAATTGAGTTCTCTCATGTCAACGCGAGGTACTGACGTTCTTGTGCAAATCTCGACTCAGCCAACACCGTCAGCTGACCGTTTGCGGACGTCCGTTCCATTCCCCCTGTGCAGATGGAGAGCTGCTTCTGCCCGGACCTTTGCCAGAAATTAATATGGGGACCTACTTCATTACCAATACTATTTTGGGGGTTCCTTATTATAGTTATAGTATAATGGGCCCCAAAGCCCTATTCTGATTATTGGGGCACCCTATTTTTTGTAGAACACATAAGCAGGCTGGAATTCCGAGCCCTCTCCCTACACTGAAATGGCATGTTCTCAAAGCAAAAAAGCGACAGACTCGGTTGGCACACTTGGTTGATGGGCTTACTTGGAGGCCCTTTTGACTTAGTAAGTCTACTTAGTATCCCCTAGAAACCATATTATAATCCCCCATAACCCACCTTACTAACCCCACTTACTAAGCCAACAGGGCCTCCAAGTATTGAACAATCCTGTATAAACCTTATACCCTAAACCCTCGACCGTCGCCTCTAAGCCTAAGCATCTATGTTTAAGTGCTTCTGTCGGCTTCTGCAAGCCAAAGGCCCGAGCTCTAAACTCCGGACGTTGTAAGTTTCATCTTCCCTCTGGGCACCGAATGTAGGGGCCTTAGTAACTAGAATAGGGTTTGGGGTATGTTATGCTCTAACCATAATAAGGAACCCCCAAACCCTATTCTGACTATTAAGGCCCCTACATTACGTTGTTTGTTTCTTTTGTTTCCTATTCCTTACCGTAACCCCAAATAGCCTACCTTTTCAGGGACTTATATAAAGAAATTATATGAGGAGACCCTAAAAAGGTAGGTTCCTTAGGGTCCAGGTAGGGTGTATATCGTTTAGGGTTCGGGGGATTTAGGGTTTAGGGTTTAGGTTTTAGGGTTCAGGGTTTAGGGTTTTAGGGTTTTCGAGTTTAGGGTTTAGGGCTTCAGGGTTTAGGGTGGGAAGGGCTGGAGGGTAGAGGCATGCTTTTCTTAGAACTATCGGCTCGAATCCTGAGCACTCAATTTTTCCGAGCATCCTTGCCGGCAAGCTGAGCTGCTGAAGCCCTAAACCCGAAACCCAAACCCCCAAAGTGAGCACCAAAATCATAACCTACCCTAAACCCTAAACCCTAAGGGTCCAAAGGACCCAATAATTAGGTACTCGGGTTTGGGATAGTAGCTATGTAGGTTACTATCTTTGAGAGTATATGATAATTGGGTACTTGGACCCTCAGGGCTAAACCCTCCTAAACCCTAAACCCTAAACCCTACACCCTGAACCCTAAACCCTAAACCAAAACTCTAAACCCTAAACCCTAAACCCCAAACCTTAAGCCCTAAGCCCTCAGCCCTAAACCTAAGCCCTAGGAGCCGACGCCCAGAGCCCTCAGCAGGCCGTCCCAGCGAGATCTTCGCGTATCTGAAAAGCTGCGAGGGAGGGCCTGTGAAATGGCGCCCCGGCCGAACCCAGAGAGCCCTATACCCCTTAATTTTAAGGAATACCTAGGCTTCCTTTAAGGGATCTATAGGGTTTAGGGTTTAAGAGAGCCCAATACCCCTTAATTAAGGAATATGGCTTAACTTATATAGAGCTTCATACTATGATTTAAGCGCCCCGGCCCGAATACCTAGAAGTAGAGTAGGTACCCTTTCACTTTTTTTGGGTAGTATAATCCCTATATAATCCTTGTATTATGAAAAAGTTAACCGTTAGTTCCCCATGATACCCGACAAGTAGGAATAGCCTTAACTTAGATAGTGAACGGGGGAGCTTTAAACTCTATGCCCTTATATATTAGCTCTATCTCAGAAAGTTTGAACTTTTTGTGGCCCGGTTGTTGAAGAAGAGAGTTAAAAACAGGGTCCGTAGGAATTGAGATGTTGTGTTTTGGGGCTCCGACAGAGCTTGATGTTTCGGGTGAAGGTTATCGTCCGACTTTGCAAGTGCCTCGATAAGGCTCCCTTGTCACATAATCGGACAGAACGTAAAACCGTAAAGCTCTTACTCTGGAAATCTTATAGACTCGTTTTAAAGAGCCCCAATTAGAATACGACTTGGGGGTATAGTGTAGCACACATGTCATATGAAACCCTAAGGAATAAGATTGTTAATTGCTGAGTCTGGGACTCCAATCACCAAAACTCATCCAATATACCACTCGCAAACGCACACCGCCCTCACGTCCTATTCTGTCAGGGCTTTTATAGCAACTAAAGCCCTGGAGTACCAAGGTTCTGTAAGGATAAGGGTTGTTTCTGGGATCAAGTCCATACCAAAGCGAGCTTCAAAATTAGACTAGGGTGTTGACATATGTCATGGTGTAGTCGTAGTTCTTGGCCTTATAGTGATTGAAACAGGGCTTTAGGGTATAGTATAATGGATTATCTGGGGCTCGAGTCCAAAAATACAGGGGCTTAATGATCAGCATGGGGATTTAGAGTAAACTATAGTTGTAACAAGGAGCCCCAAGGAATATAGTGGTGGTTATTCAGGTCGCTACGGTAGAGTCTCTTTTGCCTGTGCAGCGGGGAGTTTGTGGAGTTAGCGTTTGTTCCACCCTAGACCTCAAGCCCTACATCCACAATTTTCGTTGTTGATCTTGCGGGGTGGAAACCGTAGACCCTTGACGTTACTGCCGACCTTGGGGTTTTCGGGTGTTGAATCGAATGAGGAAGACGGTCTCGTGGCGATTTCTTGTTGGTTCCCATGTTGGGGTTGCAGGATCCTCGGTTTATAATGGGATCGAGGGGTTCAGGGCTAATTTACTTCTTTTAGGGTTTGTTTTGTAGTAGCAGTAGTAGAGCTTAGAGTTTAGAGCTTGGAGTTGTGGGACTTGCTTGAACTGCAAGATCAGCGCTCATCTGAGTATGCAGGTTATTTTGGTGGGTAAACGTACCGCAATGGCGGTGTCCTAGCTTCTGAAACAACCTACTTACTGTTTCCTGAGGCTCCAACCCCTACATCTTTATCGCTACTAAGGCCCCCGGCAAAGCCCTGAGCGATGCCTCTAAACCTTGGCCATCAGGTTGTACAGTACCTGAAAATTAGGCAACTGGGCATTCGGCTTTAGGATTGCTTGGACTTTCAGGCGAACATCCAAGCTCAAACCGAAGTAACCGAAGTCCGGTTTAGGGTTTAGGGTTCAGGGTTTAGGGTTTAGGTTTTTGTTGGCTTGACTTGCCGAACACAGGATAGCACTGGATGACATGGACATGCGCGCGGAGCTAGGCAGGAGAAAGAACGGTGGTTGAGCGTGAACCATATATGATGCCCTAAACCCTAAACCCTAAACCCTGGGGGCTCGAGGATTCCAGGGTGGAGATTTTTTCTGGGCTGTTTGCATGCTGTCTTGGTCTCAGGGGGTAATTACACCATACTTCCAGTACACTATTCGGGACCATAGGGGAGCTGTAAACAGTAAACCCTAAACCACACAACACCCTAAGCTTTGGCCAGAGGTGTTTCCCTGGAATCCTTGAATACGTACCCGTCCTTCTTGTCTCCGAAGTACTGTATGAGTCCGATTCCATACAAGAATACACCACAACGGTGCATACGCACAGAAAGGGTGGCAAGGATACGGTCAAACACGACGCCAGAACCATGCCGTTTCCACTCAGCTTCCCCGCAGCACGGCTGCAGCCTTGGTCAAGAGAGCGAACCAATCTACTGCGCTTGACGATTTACGCGTGCTCAGCATGGGCGCCGAGTGGAAGGTGTTTTGACGGGGGAGGGGGGCCGTTTTGTGGTGAAGAGTGAAGATTGCTACCGCAGGACGAAAGTTCGCACAGACATGAGACTGGACAACCCCCTTTCCCTCTTGGACTCGTCCACAAGATCACAGAAGCTCTCTGCCGAGAACATTATAAATTAGTATAGGAATTCTATTCCTGAAATTAACTACCGCCACGCTGGACACATAAATCGGACCTGCGGCCACCCCGCTTCTCCGGGGTATATGTTTATTGATAAGACCCTCCGTATGTCGACACTTTTTTCCCGGGGTTGACCTGGGAATCACGTCCGTGCCTCCCCAACGAAGCCACCCAAGCATGTCTGTCAGCCGCACAACAAGTCTGTTGGACTGCAGAGGTCGCCAGGTGAGGTTAGACAGTCTCCTGGCGCCGAGACTCATGACGCAATGCCTTTGAGCCCCCTTCAGCGGGCCAAGCGGGCTTTGATACTGCTACTGGGACTCGCAACGACCTACGGCTTGCACCTGGTGGACATTACACCCTGTCAAAAAGCACGGACCCCGGAAGGTGCTGTGCAACAGCGAGAAGTTTCTTCACACTGCTGCGTCCCGAAGTGCGATGACAGCCGAAGAAATTTCAGCACTTCAACCCGAGACCCTCTAGCCAAAGCAGCCTTCAAGCTGCGCATTCGTAGCATCCTGGCGTCGAAGACTGCCCAGGACGTGGCAAGACGCATTGCCGGCAGTTGTCGCAAAACCTGCCGGGATGTCGTATCTCGCAAAGGCGGCATGGCTATAGCCTAAGTCGCGTCGCGTGTCACTTCCCTGGTGTAGCGGTGGACTGCAACGCCCAGACTGCCCGCTGTATCGTACAAGGCACTCCCCAGACTATCCTGGTCCAAGAAGCCACACACTCGGTAAGCCGTACTGACTTGGGCGCCATCCATGTGTAGCAGTATGCGTTCCTGGAGTCAGGACCACCTTATGTGACGATTGAATTATTCTACACACATGAATTTTCGGGTATCTACAACAAGCTTTCGGCGGTGCTGGGGCACGGTCGGCTCTTTGAGGTTTAGGCGGTTTAGGGTCAGTCGGCCAAGGCAATAGATGGGCTGAATAGCTATACGGTAATCATGGGTGTTGATATGGCTTGTATAAAGTGGGGCTTCCATAGGTCCATAGGGGGCTTGACAGAGATTGGAGGGGTTTTAGTGTTTTCTGATAAATCATTTGCAATATGATCCTCTTATCACCGACCATGTACGTACATAATATAATGTGTGCATACATACTTACATAAACAGAAATATATATATATATATATATGTTATATATATACACACATAAAATACCTCAAACCCTGTTCCGATTGCTCAGGCCCTATAATAGCTTTCAAACCTTCAATCCTGCACTGCAAAGTTTCAATCCAAGATCCTGGACTATACTTTAATCCCGGAAGCCGTCATGCCAAGCCCAACAGCCCACCATCCCAAGTAAAACCGTTAACGCCCAATCCCGAACTTGTGGCCTAAATTCGAAACCCTATATAAACCACTCTGAATCAGGCGACCATTTGGTCATGACCCATGCCACCAAAGGCTTCTCGGATTGAGAGCGATGTGGTTCAGGATTATTTGGGGCTTTTTGTTTGGAGTGGACAATCAGGACAGGGTTGTGTGTATATAAATATATAATATGTATACATATTTTTAAAATACTTAGGTACATGCATAATTACATATGTACATACACATACATACATACATGCATGCATGCATGCATACATACATACATACATACGTTGGCGTTCGTACATATACATAGACATACATGTACCTATACACATAGACCTAGACCAAAACCTAGACCGAGACCTGGACCTAGACCTAGACCAAGACCTACACCTAACCCTAGGCCCAGACCTAGACCTAAACCTAGGCCTTGATCTTGACCTAGCTCGAGCATGTTGGGAAAATACCTTCGGCCAGAAACCCGCAGACCCTGCCAACTCCTCACATATGGGTCGCTGTGACCTTTTTTTATATGCTGGCTGTAGGACTGTATTTCCTTGCGCTTATTATCTGGGTCGTGCCTAAGCAGCATAGCAGCCCATGACCACCCGAAACCCTTAACCCTATTAACCCTATTATCCCTATGGCATAAACTAGACATAGATTAGGGATAATTGTTAATCGACACCAAGTAAACTCTAAACCCAAGGTTTCCTAAAGCCGTGGTCGGACCCCGGGCCTTGCCAAGCATGCGATGTAAACTTGGCGACCGTAATTGTGGGGCCCGGTCTGTCTTACGTTTTCCCACATCTTCAGAGTTTGGTAACTTCAAGACCCTTCCGCTCGCGCCTTGAACCCTGAATCTTTTTAAAGGACCACGCGGATGAGGGTTTAGGGTTTAAGGCTTAGGCTTTAGGATTAAGGGTCCCGCCCAGACCCCACGAGCTCCTTGCCCTTTGAAGCCTAAAGGCCGTGCACAAACTACTTCCCAAAGCCTATCAACAGTTCCTAGATTCTCCGCAGTCGTATCAGAATCCTACAACCGAGAGGCCCTATCAGGGCGTAGAAAGATCAAGGCACCCGCAACCCAGAATGAACCTGCAGAACGTTTCGGAACCCTCACAGAAACCTCCGCAATCCCTTTCATCAAGGCCTTCTACCCCTATTTCCTAAGCCCTACACCCTCCGAGCCCCAAACCCCATAAATCCCAAACAGCCCTGTAAGACGCCGTGGGCTTTCGTTGTTTTGCTTTGTCAGACTTCGAGGCTTGCGCCCGCGAGATGCTCTACGAGCCATCGCGCTGCTGAATGCCCCTCGCTGTCTGGAAGCTCCGGGGCTTTGTGATAGGGGATTTAGGGTTTAGGGTTTGGGGACAGGGGATTCAGGGTTAAGGGTTTAGGGGGGGGGGTGGGGGGTGGGGGGGTTGTTTAGAGTTTAGAGTTGAATGTGGATCTTTTGAAGGGTTTCGGGCTTTAGGTTCTGTAGCGATTCTGGGGACTTTCTGAGAGGCATTAGAGCTTATGTTTTCCTGGGCTTTGGAGTAGCATACTTTAATACTTTTTTTCTTAAAGGAACGCTTATGAAATAGAAGTTTATACTTTTTTCTCCCTGGTTACTTAAAAGCCCAGTTTCTTGGGCGGCGTTTTTTGGCTTCCTGCGTTTGTTTGCTATTAGTTCTGTTGCGGGTTGTTGCTTTGAGGCTCCGTGGTTTCAGGGTTTTAGGGTCTAGGGTTTAGGGTTTCAGGGTTTAGGGTTTCAGGGTTTCAGGGTTTAGGGTTTCAGAGGTTCGAGTCTTAGGGTCTGCGGCTTTACGGCTTACAGGGCTCCTAGATTTGGATGAGTTCCTTTGATTCTAACTGTTTCCAGGGTTCTATATGGAATTTGCGT
Source organism: Symbiodinium sp. clade A Y106 (assembly GCA_003297005.1). Classification (NCBI taxonomy): domain Eukaryota; class Dinophyceae; order Suessiales; family Symbiodiniaceae; genus Symbiodinium; species Symbiodinium sp. clade A. Next base: position 7,306 of record BGNK01006700.1, on the reverse strand, counting down.
CTCGTGTTGAAAAAGGTTCCGGGTTGAGGGCCGATTAAGGGTTTGGGGTTTAGGGTTTAGGGTTTGGGGTTTGGGGTGTGGGTTTAGGGTTTGGGGTTTAGGGTTTGGGGTTTAGGGTTTGGGGTTCAGAGGTTTTGGGGTGCAGGCTTTGGGGTTGAACGATCAGAATCAGGGTTTATGCAGTAGGGGATATCATTCAGGTTATACGTCCCCTAAGTAGGGTTCTCCTAAGGACATAATTTACTAAGTCCCGTGAGCCTTTAGGAGGTGTTCTTGCGGTAGTTTGAGGTTAGGGGTCATGACCCCAGAGGGTCCATCTATAGTCTATACGACATTTATGGAATTAGGTCCCCAAAGACCATCCCTATTATGGTTTTGGGAGCTTAATTCCATAGTAGTAGTATACATGGACCCTCTTGGGACCCTACAGAAACCCACCTTAAGCCTTAACCCCTAAACCAAATCGACAAACCCAACGTCCTCAACCCCAAGAGACTCCCATCTCAGCCCAATCCTGCCCAGAGACTCCAGCATCCCTTAATTAAGGAATACTCCTTAAATCATAATAGGGATCCTACGATGACTTATGGGATATAATATCCCTTAATAAAGGAATACTCCTTAAATCATAGTAGGGATCCTACTATGATTTATGGTATATTCCTTAATTAATTAAGGGATATTGGAGTCTCTAGGCTGGTTGCTCCCTATTTCAAATTTCATCAGCATATAAGCCCCAGGGGGTTCCCAAAAGCCCTGCTTTTGTGAACCCTAAACGCTAAGCCATCCGACACCCTTAATATTATGAACCCTAAGTTGCTCATCATGAGTCTGAGTTCCAGAGGTTTATAGAATTAGGCTTGAATCTCCACAGGGCTCCCCAGACGCTGATTGGTGGCATTTCATGGATTAGGATTTAGAGTAGTTGTTCAGGCTGCAGGGCTTTGGGATGCAGGGGTTCAACCCAGAGACTCCAATATTCCTTAATTAAGGAATACTCCTTAAATCATAATACGGATCCTCCGATGATTTATGGTATATATCCCTTAATTAAGGAATACTCCTTAAATCATAATAGGGATCCTACGATGACTTATGGTATATATCTCTTAATTAAGGAATACTCCTTAAATCATAATTGGGATCTTACTATGTTTTATGGTATATATCCCTTAATTAAGGGACACAGACCTTTCAGCTCACCAAGCTTTTTGTCCTCACCAAAACAACCTCCGCCTGCACCAAAGCAGTTTTCGGCTCACCAAGATCCGCGGAACCTAGACCAAAACCGTGCACACAGACACACCAAAACAAACAAGCACCTCACCAAAGCAACGTCCTCAGTCCTTGTTAAAGACATGTCCGCGCCTGCTGGCTCGGCTGACGAGTTCAAGGCAGGGCAGCTGCGGTTATGGCCTTTGGACTCTTTTGCAACGTCAACTCCCTCGCAACTCAGCCAGGACACTGAAGTCGAGGAAGTGTCGGCTCCGTTCGAAGAAGAGTCCCCTGAAGACACCCAGGAGGACTGGCACCAGGCAGAATGGATTGGGTACACCACAGCCGTCTACTTAATCACCGAATGTCGCATTGTTTCTGGAGAGATTGGATTGGACCGATTGGATCCTGTGTTTTTACGTCAGGTCAGCTTCGGTCAGATTAGGTTGGGTTAGACATGCAGGAAAGCACCAAGCAGGAAAGGTCAGCTTCCGGATCAGGTCAGGTCAGGTTACGGCAGGTTAGGTCAGGTCAGGTTCAGTTTCGTTTAATCTGAGGGCCAGCTTCGGTTAGGTTAGGTTTGGGTCAGGTCACGTTGCGCGCTATACGAGCAGGGTTGAAGCACGCACAAACACGGAGACCAATTAAAAGAATTGCTAGCGCAGGTTTAATTCCTCCCTGACGGGACGAAGTCGTCCCAACTCTTTGTGCCGGAAGGAGGGTTTGTACTTCTCTTCCAAATCTTCGTCGTATCCTGTTGCCAATCAAATCTTTATTTCAGGCGCCATCTGGTGGTGCTGCGGGGTACTGTGCGCCTTCAGATCGGACCCTACTATCCCCATCCTACCGCCTTCGAAAAATATGCGAAAACAGGCATGTACCCTCAAACACGCCCACCTCCCTAAACCGGTCTATATAAGACCCTAGGACCAAAGCTTATCAATTTTAGCCCTTCCTCCTATCAGGATGCCAATGATGATGCGCATGATGCTCAGGATCATGCTCCGTTATGCTCATGGTGCCAAAAACCTGGGCCCTTTTCGGCCCACCCTCGGGGCGAAACACATGCCCTGAGATGCCTCAGCGCACAAATTTGCGCTGAGATGTTTTATATTTTGCTGTGTAACAAAAATGGCCCTGTACGTAGAACATTTTCCCGAGCCCAAAGCCCCATATCAAGTTTTTTACACACAGTTTTGAATGGGGGGTCCGTGGAAGGGTGTCGGGTTCCAATAGGGGCCCACACCTGGGCCTAGGCTCCCTCCGTCCAGTCAGGTTTTTTTTTCACGACTGGGCGGGGCGGAGCTCTGCTGTAACTAGAAATAACAAAACTGCCCTCAAACTTACTGCCACGTAACCATCCGAAAATGACGGCAAAATGGGTGAGCCTGGCCTGCTGAGGCCCCAGGCCACCCCCCGGTTTGCAGCGCCGGGTAACCAATTGCGCAAGGGTCCTATTTTGACAGTCTAGGCGGCAGTAAGTTTAGGGACCCTAATCCCCTAGTACCCTAACTAGCAAATTGATCTGATGCTTATGCATGCTCGCCTGCCTGTAGCTGCTTCCCTCGCCTCGCCACTCCCTGACCGGGAATGACGTCCTTCTTTCTCTGGGCGGAGTCAGCGCATGACCTGCCCAAGCTGAAGAATGTTCTTGTCTTGCCTTTCCCCATGCATCCCCGCAATCACCCAGGATTTTGCGACCTGCTAAAAAGCATTCATGCGGTTTCAGTTCGCAGTTCGCCTTGCGACCTACATGCCTGTGGTTTCTGGGAGAATCTTGGTCGCGGTCCGTTCCGTTCTCATTCCGTTCCGTCCCCGGGGTTTCACGAGCACCGCCGCGTAATTAATAATTCCCGTCCAGACTGGGGTTATCGCGTATAATAATGCGTATTTTGCCAGAAATAGCGTTTCCCGGCCTATCCAAATGCACTGGGCCAACCAGGAGGAAGAAAGGACAGCCAGGCGCAGTGACGCGCCTCAGCACGTAACACCGCGAACAGCTAACACGCATGTGTTTTTAAACCTTTGGTCCGGTCAGGTCGGCGTAGGTCAGGTCGGATCAGAGTAAAAGAAAAACTTGTCACACGGCCGAACAAGGACCAGTGTCAAGAAGATTCGAAGCAAGAGGCACACTGACCGGGGTTCAGGGTTCAGGTCTTTCGGCGTAGAGTTTCAGGCTTTTGGACCAGGGACCTTAAATCACTGGGGTTATCGCGTATAATGATGCGTCTNAAGCAAGAGGCACACTGACCGGGGTTCAGGGTTCAGGTCTTTCGGCGTAGAGTTTCAGGCTTTTGGACCAGGGACCTTAAATCACTGGGGTTATCGCGTATAATGATGCGTCTTTTGCCGCAAATGGCGTTTCCCGGCCTATCTAAATGGAAACCCTATCCTTCTCAGGTTGATCCGGAAAAGAACGAGGAAGCCAAGAGACTGTCCGAGACGCTCCAGCTGCAAACGCCCGAGATTGCTTTTTGGGTTTTACGTCATGACAGCCCAGGTTACATCGGATGCACCCAAGCTATAAGAGACATTAATCCGAAATCCTAAACTTGCCTACCCTTAAGCCAGCTCGAAATTAGAACCTAAACCCCCGCTAGACCCAGAGCCTTGCTTGTAAATAAAAAGAAGACGGAGTTTCCAAACCCCGCAAGGTGTGATTCCATTATGTCAGGTACGCTCAGGATAGGTGAGGTTGGGTTGCGTGCCTGTAGGTTGCTTGCTGACGGACGGGTAGGTTGGGAATTGTTGGCAGTGGGGGTGGGTCAGGATTGTTTGGATTGACTTAGATTCGATTATAGCATCAGCCTCTAAAAAAATATAAAGCCTGAACCCTCAAGCGAAGCCTGGAAGCCCGAAGCCTAAAACTTCTTCTTTAAGCCTTAAGCCCAAATCCTGAACCCTAATCCGAGGCCTTAACCCGTAGAACAAAGGCGAGACGGAGAGGAGCCACAAAAAGGCGAGAAGCGGAGCAAGGACCAGAAGGAGCTCTTTCTCGGAGCTCATGCAGCAACCCTAGGTTGCCGTGCAGTCGGGTCAGGATGGGGTTGGGTCTGCTTAGGTTAGGATACGTCAGGTCCACCTTGTGTCTCGGTTGGGTCAGCTTCGTTAAAAATATAGGTTGAAGTAGGTTGATGCGGTCGTGTAAAAGGTGAGGTTGGGAAGCTTCGGGTCAGGTTAGGTTGGGTTAGGGTAGTAAGTTGGGAACGCTTGCTGAGGTTGGGTCAGGTTCAGGATGAGATTGGCTTGCGTCAGACAAAATTCAAGTTTCGTTAGGGGAGCTTCAGGTATGTCGGGTTGGGTCAGGTTAGGTTAGGTTAGGGTCGGGAAGCTCTGGATCTGTTTAGGTTCGGTTAGCTTACTGCGGGCTGGGGGGTGACTTGGCGTGAGTTGGGTTAAGGTAGGTGCGGTTGGGTTGGGTTTTGGGTTAGGTCAGTTTAGGTTCAGTTAGGGTTACTGGCTTCGGTCGGGTTGTCGCAAGGGAACCTCTGGATCGGGTTAGGTTAGCTTAGGGTACGTGGTTGGTTCGGTAGGAGGGAAGGCCTCTGGGCTCCTGACTGGCAGGAGAGGAACCATGAGCCGCGCGCCGTGCCCGCGCCACAGGCGGCGACTCAGGCAGACGAAAGAGCTATATAATATAGGGACCTTATACTAACTACCTGTACAATCTGTATGTTCCTGGTTATGGTTCTAGTCTGCTAGGACTCAACAGCGCATTGTAATTACTAAGGCAGTTATGGATTCGTCCCGATGCGTTCATGGCCTGACTGTTTTGATCGCGGTCCAGGATCTTGAGCTTGGGCGGCTGGGGTTTTACGTTTATTGGCGTTCTTGTCTAAGCTTCTATCTTCGCGCACGGAGCTTTGAAGTCCGTCTTTATCCCCAAGAGTCCTAAGTAGCTATACGGCAGTCCCGGTATGCATACCCAAACCATGACCCCAAGCCAAGAACCCTCAAGTATGGAAGGCCTCTGGCATCCTGACTGGCAGGAGAGCATCCATGAGCCTCGCGCCGTGCCCTCGCCGCAGGCGGAAGAGAACACCCAGGCCATTTGTTGGTGATCCAGATATGACATAGGCATAAGCCTTTTACAGGAATATTCAAGCAGCAGACCCACCCCTGCCAATTGTAGTCTGATCCACTGCGACCTGCCCCACGCTGGCCCGAAACTTTCCCCAGGCGACGAAAGGGGAAGACCTCTCGGGCTTGACTGCGGATGCCCCGGGTACCTTTTGCATCCAGTATTGCCTTCTGATGTGAGCATTCTTACAATCCCCGAGCTCCGCGATTTGTTGCGGGCGAAGAACCTTCCCACATCGGGCAGGATAGAGGCTACAGATAGGCTAGGGTTTAGTTGGGGTTTAAAAGGTGTAGGGCTAGGATAGCAAGCAGCTAGGGGCCAACGTAATCAAGTTTTAATATTAGGGGGGGTTGTTGGGTTTCTCTACTGACGAATGGATGCGCCGAAACTCCCACTAATACAAAAACCAAACCCCCGGAAATCAGTTTCTATATTAGGGGTTGCGGGGGGGG
>BGNK01006698.1:2437-24264 GCA_003297005.1 Symbiodinium sp. clade A Y106 | reverse complement strand
TGCTGGCTGGTGCGGTAAGGGCACAGGCCGTTTTGGGGATGAGGTGAACTCTTGTCTCCTCTCCTGACCTCTGGGTCTTTCGCCTGTAGCGGACCTGTTGCGGACGGAAAAAGGAGCTTAAAAAAAAAAAACCCTAAACCCTAAACCCTACTAAGCCCGAAGCCCCCAAAGCCCACGGCCCAAAGTCGCCCTGAACCCTACCTAGAGTCTCCATTGTGGTTCCTTTTTTGGTTAAGGGTTTAGGGTTNAGCCCCCAAAGCCCACGGCCCAAAGTCGCCCTGAACCCTACCTAGAGTCTCCATTGTGGTTCCTTTTTTGGTTAAGGGTTTAGGGTTTACGGGTAACCAGTTTTATGGTTAGGATCCTATGATAGAGATTTTGGTTAACCAAAAAAGGAACTACAATGGAGACTCTTGGTAAACCCAGGCAAGCCGGGTGAACACCATGAACCGGGCCATCTCGGTCTTGACCCGTAAGGTGCCTTCGGAGTTACGAAGAGGTCTGGGGTTTAGGGTTTAGGGTTTAGGGTTGGGGGGAAAGAATACGAATTTGTCATGATGGCCTCAGTGTAGTGCCGAAATTACGAATAATGTATTCCATTCTAATCACTAAGTCATTAAAGGCCCCTAAATTGATCCCAAGCGGAGGAGAAAGGTTTAGAGCCAGTTTTTTATGTTCCTGGGTACGTAGTAGCTATTGAGGTGTTGCAATAGAGGGTAAGGCGAGACTAGTGTCCAGGGTGTAGGGTTCCCTGCCTTGACTGCTAATTAAGTTTGCTCACAACTCGGGCAACCCGAATTTTTTGGGGGATCTGCGTTTCTAAGAGTGACTTAGTCTGTTACTGGTAGGGATCCAAGTAAAGAAAGAACTCTACTTAGAAACCTACCCATAGTAGACGTGGGTTCCAGTAGCCGCACACCCCAACTCCCTAAAGCCTTAACTAATGTAGCGATGCTTATGGATGTAGATCAGCCCAGAGAGCCCAATACCCGTTAATTAAGGAATATACCTTAGATCATTAGGGGCTTCATATTTGGATTTAAGCTATATTCCTTAATTAAGGGGTATTGGGCTCTCTGGGAGTCACCAGTTTTTTACTTCAAGCGCCTTTGACCCAGGCGAGCCGTTTTTCAGTGTCTAGGTCTACGTTCCAGGGTTCAGGCCAGATGTAGGGCNATTAAGGGGTATTGGGCTCTCTGGGAGTCACCAGTTTTTTACTTCAAGCGCCTTTGACCCAGGCGAGCCGTTTTTCAGTGTCTAGGTCTACGTTCCAGGGTTCAGGCCAGATGTAGGGCTTAAGGTTCAGGATTTCTCCTGTCTCTAAGCACTGGAGCCCAACACCCTAAATCCCTAAACCCTGATAGGCCTATAGGCATAGCCTCTATACCTCCTAAACCCTAAGTCCAAAAATTTATAATTAAGCCTGTCCCTGTCCCTTAGGGTCCATGTGCCCACATTTTATATATACTTTGGCCTTAAAGTACTCCCCATATAGGTACATTGGGCCCAAAGTGTATACTATTTGGGTACATGGACCCCTTTTAGGAACCCTTACAGGAACCCTATTTGGCAGTTTCCGAAAATAGGGGTACCTTATTTTGGGGTCCTTATAATAAGGATCCTACTATTTAGGGTACTATATTAAGGTCCCCTATTTTCGGAAACTCCCATTTGGGTACATGGAGCCTTTTTTGGTCCAGGTGGACAACCTCACCACGACGCTCCGCCTTTGCCGGTCTGACTACTACAAGGCGGCCGCGGCTGCAGCTGGGAGGTTGAGGGTGATTAGGGTTGCTGTAAGGGGTTCCTTTTAAAGGCGTCTATAAGGATTACTATAAGGGTATTATGGGGGTTTAGTATAAGGACCTTAATGCTTACCCATAATATTTTNGAGGTTGAGGGTGATTAGGGTTGCTGTAAGGGGTTCCTTTTAAAGGCGTCTATAAGGATTACTATAAGGGTATTATGGGGGTTTAGTATAAGGACCTTAATGCTTACCCATAATATTTTTCCCTGTTACAACTATAGCATAATGAGCACCAAAACCCTGTTTGAGATTTGGCGGGCATCTCTCAAGGAAGTGTTTCGTAAAGGCTTATGATACTAGTACAAACCTAGAGGGGGATTTAACAAGCTATGTTTATTTTGTGGCCAAGGGCCCTAAACCCCATAAGCCCCAAACCCTGAACCGGCTAAGTCTCCACAGGGGCTGTGTTTCGGGTTTTAGGGAACCCCTAAACCCTAAACCCTAAACCCTAAACCCAACCAAGCCCTTCTAAGTCCCCACAGGAGCTCTTCTCCTTGCGCTATGGTCGAGAGCCCGAGGAGGAGCACGAGAAGTACTGGTCCGATCCCTGGGACAATATTTTGGGGTCCTTATATAGTGGCCACGATAATAGGGATTCTACTATTTAGGGTGCTATATTAAGGTATAGGGGCCTTAATAGTGACCAATACTATTTGGGGGTTTCCTTACTATGTATAGTATACTGGCACCAAAACCCTATTCTAATTGTTAAGGCCCCTATATTACTTACCATACCCTACGGCTCCATGTACCAATATAGTGTTGACACCCTAGATTTCCAAATTCCCAAACCTTCAGAACCGAGAGGCCCCAGGAAACTGTCCCAAAACTACGAACGCTGTCAATCCGTAAACTCCAAGCCCAAGCTGTCGAGGTTTATGCCCCAGGCATATCAAGACACAGCTCCAGCCTCAGCACTTCTGACCAGGACATGCTGTAAGAGAGCCCAGTGCCAAAGTAACGAAGGATGTTATGTGTTGGTGTGGATTTCTTTTACTTTGGTATCTGGGTTCTACAAAGGTTCTGCTGTATGTGGCTTTTTCGTGACTTTTTCAGGATTCAAGGGTTTATGCCCGGAGAGCCCAAAACCCACCGTAATTGAGGAATCCACCCACCGATAGCCATGCGAGCGTAACCATTCTGAAGATGAAAGCAGCCGGATCGCCAGTAGTGAGAGCACAAATGAGCAATCATACGAGTGGTTGCAATCCTCGATTTTGGACTAATCGCAGCAACCGTATGCGCCACGACGTTGATGAGGCTTACCCTGTTGAAATTCAAGAACAGCGAAAGAGCAAGACACATTCTGTCCGGAAGGTGCAGTCATCGTGAAGCGGTATGCTGAACCGAATAAAGACCACCACAGATCAGCTCAGCAGCAGCCGTACATTGAAGCCTATATACCAAGGACGAAACCCTGCATCTCTAAACCCTGGGCCCTGAAACACGACACCACCGTGACAGAAGTGAGCAGATGAGCGGGGTTAATCTGATTTGAAGCCCTGGAAGCTGTGAGCCTGAGACTTCTGTTAGTCCGCTTGCCCTTGTACTGGCATGGATATGGTTTGTCATTTGTTGTGTGCCCTCAACAGATTGAAGGGCACAAAACAGTTTCAAAAGCAACGCGACGCCGCCAAAAGCTTTCAAGCGACCCTGTTCTACAAATTCGACAAACCAGACGACAAACCCCCGACCCGACAAACCCCCGGACAACCCCCCTCCGACGACACACCCGACAACAAACCAGACAACCCCCGACAAACCGGACTGAAAACCTTTACAGCAAACCCGAACGAAGACCCGACTGAAAAACCCGACCGAACACACCGACCCCGACCACAAAACCCGACCGACAAGCCCGACCTAAACTCCCTACCGACAAACACCGACGACAAACCCGATCCACAAACCCGACCAACAACCACGATCGAAAAGCCAGACCGGAAACCCTGACGGAACAAAAAGAACACGAACCCGACCAAAAAAACCTACCGAAAAACAAACAACGACCGAACACCAATCCGACAAACCCAAACAGCAGGTGTCTATCCAGGAGCTTCGGAGGCGCTTTGGCACCGAGCAGGAGGATCATCGGAAATAGGGTTTAGGTCTTAGGGTTCAAGGCTTTTTAGGGCCTCGGACTGCAGGGTTAAGGTATAGGGTTGAGGATAGGGGTTGGGGTTTGGGGTGTAGCTGCATCGGTTATACTACGTAGTAGCACCAGCTTTGGTCATCATGTTACGAGAGTAGCAAGAGGGATTATCGTCATCATCCTTGTCATCAGCGGATGTGTGTGCATTATTTGTATGATAGTTACATGCCCAAGGGAGCAAGAGCGACAATCACGACACCTGCCTAAATTCTAAATGGCAATGATAATTGTTACGACAGCCATGCTACAGATGTTGAGACGTTGGGCGCTGCTTGAGGCAATCTAAACCCTACTCTCTATTTGAATCTGTATAAGCCCTAAACCTTAAATCTAGCTGTTTTGGCTCAGAGCCAGGAGCTACGGAAGAAAGACCGGGAGATACGTGAGCTCAGGTTCGGGGTCTCGAAGTATCGGACTTGTGAGATTAGGAGTTTCTGNTAAACCTTAAATCTAGCTGTTTTGGCTCAGAGCCAGGAGCTACGGAAGAAAGACCGGGAGATACGTGAGCTCAGGTTCGGGGTCTCGAAGTATCGGACTTGTGAGATTAGGAGTTTCTGGCTTTGGCGAGTTTCCTGATATTTTTTGGGACATTTGAGACTTCTAGGGTTTTAGGGCTTTTAGCATGTGTTGGGCACTGTAGTGTTGAATGCTGAGTGTTTAGGGGCTAAGGGCGGGGGTCCTTTTTGCACGAGTGTATTGGGTGGTGGGGGGGATCCAGAGAGGATCACAAAGGGACCTCAGTAAGTTGCTAAGTTCAGGATCCTGTCGGCATTCGAAATTCGTGGGTGTTTAGGGCGATGGCTTTTAGAGCGTACGGAGGCTAACTGTAAGGATCTGAAGAATTGCTACAGTTCCGAGTGGTATGCTGCGCCGGAAGCATGAAGGGACATGCCGAACGTGATGCAGGAATTCAAGCTGAGGCTGAAGTGCTACATATTCCTTTTTGGCTTTATTTGTGCAGCATCGTACGAGGTGTGAGCCTCGGAATCAAATCCATCAGCCGTGGTTGTTGTGATTTTAAGCGGCAGAACAGCTTTTTCCGTCCATTCCAGCCCAGAGCCTCCCTCTTATACGTGCACGTGCATGTGTGCTTGTTATCTTACACTTTAGTATACGCTCTTGTTTGCTGCATGCACATTCACGGGACACATGAATTTGTAGATCTTCATTTGTNTCCCTCTTATACGTGCACGTGCATGTGTGCTTGTTATCTTACACTTTAGTATACGCTCTTGTTTGCTGCATGCACATTCACGGGACACATGAATTTGTAGATCTTCATTTGTGCATGCATCATGCACGAACTTGTGCCTGCCTGCCTGTCAGTCTGCTTGTATATATGCATACCTGCACCCTCCAACGTAGCATAGATATGTGCCCCCCCCTGTGTTTCGCTACTTAAATCGGGACTTGTGCGAAAATCGCTGAATTGTTACGCTTCTTGTTTACCTCGAGCGTTTTCTTGGGGTCTCGAGCATTTCTTAATTTTTACTAGATCGATCATAGTTGGTTTCGTAACATTGCCCGAAACATTGCTATCTATCGACAGGATGGCAGCAAAATCGTGACGTTGGGCTGTTGGCCGGCAAGCTTTTGCTCGATTGTCGTGAGCCCAGTATAGTTCGGACTTGACATAACTTGAAGCCACAAATCTCCGTGATTCAAGACCTTGGGCCCTAGACCCTGTAAAGTTTCTTTGGCTATATAGGGTGATAGCTATATGATATATCCGATATCTGCACATATAGTGCATACAACCCAGACGGAGAGAGAGTGAGACCCAGAGACAAAGAGCTTGAAGCCAGTAAACAGGACCTAATATATAATAAGCAGAATCCTAGGCTGTAACTATAAATACGCCCCAGCGATGCAATCTCGATGGTATGGCCTTGAAGCAGATGGGCCGGTGCGCCCGGATTTAAGGAATTTAGGGATTTGGGTTCGGTTAAGGGTTTCAGGTGTATTTTAGATCCTGGTATATAATTTATAAAATTAATATATTCTACAGGTCGAATAGGTTTTGGCTCAATCTGTATGTTTGTGCACATCATCGGTAGCTCGTAGTCATAGTCGAAGCCAATCCACCTGCCACGACAGGTACGATGGGGCTTCTCGGTGCAGATGCTATGCACGATCAAGGTGCACCCCTCCTTGCAATTGCATCAGGGTGTCTTTAGTTTGAGCGATGAAACATGCAGATCGATCATTGCAGTTTTTCATCCAAGGTTCGAGGTAGCTAGTTTTGTTTGTAGGTTTTGGGCCTTGGTCCTGTTCGTGCGGCGATGGACTCGCCGGTGGTGAGAGCATGGATGGAGAATAAAATTATTCTCAATAGAGCCTCAGCGAGCACCCTCTGCATGCTGCCTCGCGAGTACTTGTCACGATCCGATGTGATTATCAATGTGGAGGTGCTCATGCCACTGATTAAATATCTTGGGTTGAGGCCTTCGATACACAGCATTCGGAATGAAGTGATGAGTTTTTTTCACTGTGCACGCCCGATGGGCATGCCGGCAGTGAAACGATCCTTTGCAGCAATTCATATGATCTAGACTATTTGTGCGAGTGATCATGTTTCTGGGGCACGGAAATATTGTCGAGGCGATGTCGTGCACGCCCAGAGCTGGGCCCTTCGCAGATTGGTGTCGATATTCTCCAGGTCGGCCAAACGTGGCCACTACCCCAGAGAGCGAGCAGTTCAAAGACTCTGGGAAACAGCATGCATCCCTCTGCCGCCAAATCCGAGTATTCTGGATGCATTCGAACCATGCAAGAAGTAGGCAAACATTCTCAATAATTAGAAGCATCACCCAAAATGCCCAGGAGCCGAGAGCTTCGATTCGATTTCAGATGCCGAATGCTCAACCGAAGCCGCCGAAAGCGAGAAAGAGTTTCTCGAGGCCCGGTGGATTTGTCGAGTCTGGTATGTCATGCAATCAAATCCAATATTTGTGCTTGGAGCAGGATCCCGAGGTAGAGCTAGACGGCGACAGTTTGAGTCTCTTTGTTGCACATAAGAAGTGGCTGCTTTAATGCCCTATCAAATATATCTCCCGCCTCCGACCATCCCAGGCATGGAGCCGGCGGATGGCAGTGCCTCGGGGGATCGCAGGCTCAGCGGTTCCAGCTTGAGCTCGGGGGACAATCCTTGGGTGAAGAAGTGCCCGCACGGGAGTGGCAAAGAAGTTCCTGCAACTCCCCCGTCCGGGGATTACTCAGCTGGGGCTTCGTCTGATGATCTCGCAGCGGGATCCGAAAGCAATTTGAGCATTGTGGTTTTACTGGCTTGAGTTCTTTGCTCCTATAAACAGCCTTAGGATCCTAGACCCAATGCCCTAATATTTCCCTCGGATCCTAAACCCAATGCCCTAATATTTCCCTCGACTCGATGCTCTAAGACCTAAATATGAAAACCCCTGCTCTTGAAAACGGCTCAAGGCTCAAACCGCTCCCGGCACCCAGGACTTTTGGCTGATGATCTTGATCATTTGCAGTTGGCTGAGGAGCTGGAGCAGCAGGGGGCTATTCTTGAGGAGCTTCAAAGGTTGCTAGCCCTTCAGGCAGAAGAAGAGAAGCTTACAGAGATGTTAGCTGCATTGCATGATGAAGATGGAGTGCCTGCACCGCTGCAATCCCAGCACCTGTCCTGCTACTCGTCCGTCTTAAACTAAAACCCCGAACCCCGACACTATATAGTCTTGATAAGTCCTTATATATTCGCCCAAGCCCACTTTCAGCCCAGGGGCCGATCACCAAGACACGCTTCCGTACGACCTCGCCGAGTCGGTCGCTGTTGAGAAGTCTTTCATCGAGGCATGGGGTTTCTGGGTATGGTTGTAAATTTCTAAAATACAATAAACCTCTAAAGCCTTAAACCCTAAACCCTAGTTATGGCTAAGTGCTAAACTATAAACCGAAACCCTAAATAAGATCCGATGGGGGTGTGCTTGGATCATCTGCAACAGCAGGCTTCAAAGCCCGATGTCGTGGTGCACGACGAGCAGAGGGATGTGCCAGATGTTGCCAGAGAGCTGTTCCCGCCCGTCCCAACAACACAGGAGCTGCAGCTGTATGCAAGCATCGCAGAAGCACCTGGGGTTCCGCTAGCAGACGAAATCCTGCCCGAAAGCAACATCGCAGAAGCACCCGAAGACCCGGTAGCAGATGAAGTCCTTCCCGAGAGCAACATCGCAGAAGCAGGCGAAGACCCGGTAGCAGATGAAGTCCTTCCCGATTGCAACATCGCAGAAGCACCCGAAGACTCGGTAGCAGATGAAGTCATGCCCGACAGCAACATGGCAGAATCAGGCGAAGACCCGGTAGCAGATGAAGTCATGCCCGGCAGCAACATGGCAGAAGCACCCAAAGACCCAGTAGCAGATGAAGCCATGCCCGACAGCAACATGGCAGAAGCACCCGAAGACTCAGCAGCAGACGAAGTCATGGCAGACAGCAGCAGCCAGCATGACACCAGCAGGTTTGCAGAGGCCCCCGAAGCAGCATCCAGATCGTGTACGGAGACAGAGCCGGAGTCTTGTGATGATCACACGAAGCACTACGAATTTGACCCAGAGCCAAACCACGAAGATTCCAAGCCAGCCAAGCCAGCTTTGAAGCGAAGTGATCGAGTTCGTCCCTCAATTTTGAAAGACTTGGCAGCCATTTCGCCGGAAGAGCAGACCAGGCTGGCTCGCCCCACGAAAGGCGAGGACGCAGATGACGATGATGAGGACGAGGGTTCTGCCGAAGCCCCCAAGTCCCGGGGCAGAGGTAGGGGCCGTGGAAGAGGCCGGGGTCGGGGTCGTGGTCGCAGTGGCAAGCCCCCTTCCACGGACGAGGCGGATAAAGCCGGTGGTGGGCCCAAGCGAAAGCGAGCGAATCCGGAGGATAACGAAGAGGAGGGAGCTGCTGCTGCAGCCAAAGCCAAGCCGAAGAGAGCCAGCAAGCCTAAGGCCAAGAAGAGCCCGAAAAAGCCGAAAGCAAAAGCCTTGAAGCCGAAGGAGGAGGAAGGAGACAAGAAGCCAAAGGGCAAAGGCAAAGGAGCGAGGAAGCAAGCAGCCACGAATGCAGCAACTACAAATGATGATGATGATGCTGCAGCAATGAAGTCAAAAAAATCACGCAAGAGCTGTGCTTACCACAAAGCACGGAAAGCAGCAGAAGAACAGGGACTTTCTCCTGCATCCGCCAAAGCCAAAGCCAAGGAAGCCACTCGATATAAGTATGGTATGTTCTGAACCAAGCATGTATATGTGTATGTGTATACTCATTTTTAATTTAAGCATTTCTCATTGTAAACCCCAAAGCCGAAAACCAAAGCCCTAAACCTAAACCCAAACCCTGAACCCTAAACCCTAGAGCCCTTGTAACCTCGCACTCGAGGCTTATGCTGAGACCGACTAGCTACACCGAGCAGTCGACGAACCGGCCTCACGGGGGAGATCGTGCTGTGCTGTCTATCATTTCAAAGATCGCTATTGAGCTTTACATGCCGAAGCTGCTTCAGCTTTACATGCCGGATCTGCTGCCTAGACCAGACTTTTTATGATTGGGCCACAGCACATACAGCCTAGTTATGTGCTAGGGATACAATGCATGTGGAAGCCCGCTTTGCTCGTTCGTGCGAACACGGTCGAGCTTAGTACAGCAGGTTCTTCACGATGTGATGTCATGCAGTCTGCTACACATGCAGCGGCCGGCCCCTGTGAAAACGGAATTTTTTGCTGCATCCTGAAGCCTGCCTCTGCTCTTATTCCCAAAAGCGCCGATCCCTCGACTCGAGCCCCTCGTCAGGTGAAGTTCGATGCCCGGCAGAGTCGAGGGCTGGGCCGCCCGAGCATCCGCATTGGGCACAGCATGTCACCTTCCTGCCATGCTTGCTTTGGGGCTGGCTGTTTGAGTGCTTTCACCTTTAGACCCGAACCCCATAACCTGCAACTTTGCTGGGTTTTGTTCGCAACTAGAGTTTCAGAGGGGGTTTGGGGTTTGGTATGAGAAGAACGATAACGGTGATGACAGTGCCAATGAACCTTGATGTAGTGACGCATGAAGAGGGTGATGATGATAATGACGACGATTTTGCTGATGATGGTTATGTTGTGGCTTCTAAAAGTTCTCTCTCTCTATATATATATGGGTGGTTGTCAAAATTATGGTCCCTTTTTGAGTCCTTAATATAGTACGGCACCTATTATTTAGGGTACCCACAAAAGGAACCCTAATTTTGACAACCACCTATATATATATATGTGGGGAGATAAATAGTTGATGATTATATTTAGGTAACATGCACTCCTATCTGGGATGGCGATGTGTGTTGATGTATGATGGTGCATGATACTAGACGACGATGGTGCCATTCTTGTTGCCAACTGGGAAGCCGCGATACTCGAAAGGGCATATGTAACTGTTGTGAAAACATCGCTGGGTCTAGAATCTAGGCCCCGGCTAATGTATCCTAATCCATTCAGCCTATGAACCTGAAAAACCCTAAACCCTAAACCCTGTGGGTAAACCTATGGGGCTCATGAGTATCTTCGATCCTTAATACTCGGTTCAGTCTGGTTGTGCAAAGGCAATCGCATCGCCTATGCCCGACAACCATGTGCTCGAGCCCTCGGATTCAGAGTCTGCCTAGGGACTTAGCCTCCACTTTTAAATTTATAAATATAGCTTATACTGTTCAGACTTCCAGCATGGCCACACATCCCCTTTACAAAAACCTCAAACTTGAAGCCCCTAAACTAAACCCTGGTCTTTGCATCTACAACTAACCAAGCCCGAAAGTCCTCACTCCAAATCGTTCATGGAACAATCTAGAATCGCTGCTGTGGCTTCGGAAACTCATCGGCTACACGAGCAAGTTGCCGAACTCCGTGCTGAGTGCTCTGCTCTTCGAACAGAAGTGAGTCGCATTCATGCTAGGCTGCGATCTATTGAACGGAGACTGGAGCAGGGTTCTGTCGTTCTGGACAAGCATGCTTCCTTGTATGGGCGACTGAGTGCTAGAGTGAACCTCATCGCCACGAAACTCACGGATATGTTTACCACTGCTGGCATCGACTTTCGAGTCTTATGGTGAAGGACAGCCACTGGCCTGCATTCATTACACGCAGTATCCTCTAAGCTACAGACTAGAAAGAAACCTGCCCAAGTGATGCCTCCTCGAACATCGAAGCTCCTGGTTCCTTCCAGAAGGGTTCAAGTCGGAGGTGTTTGAGGGATGATTTTAGGGTTTCGAGGTTTGGAGTGTTTAACCGAAGTGCTTTGGGGCTTGGGGCTTGTGCGGCTAAGGGCTCCTGGTTTCTATATATAGTTTCTACGGGGCTTCTGCTTTGGCTTTTCGCACTGCAGGTGACCTAGCTCGGCTGCTGTTCTGCTTGCGGGAAAACGATGCTTGACGAGGTCGGAGGCCTCTGGACTTAATTATATAATGGGTAGGGATCATACACCTAAATAGCTTTATCGGTCTTCGATGTGTATAAGTATGGTTCCATAGTTGCAGATGTACCTATGAAATTATAAACCGCTTGGTTTGCATTGTCCTCCAAGAAGGAGGCTCCGTGTACGAGGGCCATCGTCAACTTCTAAGGGCAATAGTGATTCAGGGTTTAGGGTCCAAAAGGTTGTTTAAAGGTTGCAGTTACGAATTCTGAGATTTCATAGGAGGGTTCTTCACCAAGCAGGCTTCTGACTCGTCGGTGTGGACTAGCTTTTGGCATCTGGTTCTGAGCTTAATCCGAAGATCCTGTCAGTTAGGGAAGATCTGACTTTAGGCACAAAACTTAATCGCTCCCTAAAAACCTCCACCCTAAACCCAGCATACCACAACCCCACTGAAACTCAAATTTCCTGCGAACAACCAAAGCGAAGGCCCAACCACTCGAAGAACCAGTCCCCAGACCCACTGAGGCTATGCCCAGCAGAGATCAACTTAGATTGCACCCGAACCAGATTGGATACAAAATATATAGTGCTAGCTAAAACTCGTGTAATATCCCTTCGGAATATCCCAAAAATAACACCCTAGCTAAGTAACTAGCTAGCTAACGGTGGCTAAGTAACTACCGATCTAACTATGAACAGCAACCAGTCGACCCCAAACCCTAACCCCTAAGCTTCGTTACTTACTTCGTGGGTTGGTTAGCCAGTCAACTGGCCTGTACTTGCCATAACAAGGGAATCACCAATCCTCCTTTAATCACTAAGAGCCAGCCCCAGGGCCCAGTCCTCGAGTTCTAAGCCCAATCATATACAGATAAATATATATATATATATGTATGCATATATATATATGTAACAATTATCTATATGTTATGTTATCTATCTACAGCATACTTATAATATATATATATATATATATTGATCGAAATTCAGAGCCCTAAACCGAACCCTAAAAAAGAATCCTCTCCCAAAGCCCCGGCAGCTTATAGTTTTGGTGCAGTAGGAACCGTGCCGAGCATAGAATAGAAACCGCAGCCCAAAACTCAACTAGGCCCAGTCCTGGGCCCAGTATGTTAAGACAGGAATCCCTCTTTATAGAATAGGAGCCCCGAGCCCACAAACCCGAGCCGGTGCCTATGCCCAGTCCTGTACGTCTATATAGGATCGAGAATAAGAGCCACGAGCCCAGAAACCCAGACACAGTGCTTCCTCGGTTTTCCACCCAAATTAGTTCTCTCGTTTGGGTTGCAAATTCATGCTTGTGGGAGAATGGGAGCCACGAGACCGCAAGCCCAGGCCCGGTTCTCGTTGCTAGAATAGGAATATTATGGCCCCAGGATAAGCACCCAGAGCCGGAACCCGGCCCAGTCCTCTTAATCCCTAAACTCTAAGGAACCGAATTTGCTTAATGCACCACCACTAGGCCCACAACTCTAACCGAATTTGCTTAATGCACCACCCACTAGGCCCAAAACTCTAACCGAATTAGCTTAATGCACCACTCCTTTCAATAGGAAACCTAGAACCCAGTCCTCTTAAAATTCTTTCAGCCGCAAATCTAGAACCCAGAGCCGGGACCCAGCCCAGTCCTCTTCTTTCAATAGGAAACCTAGAACCCAGAGCCGGGACCCAGCCCAGTCCTCTTCGAACAATAGGAAAACAAAAACCCAGAGCCGGGACCCAGCCCAGTCCTCATTCTTTCAATAATAGGAAACCTAGAACCCGGAGCCGGGACCCAGCCCAGTCCTCTTCTTTCAATAGGAAACCTAGAACCCAGCGCCCGAAATGCTCAGGTTCTGAATTTTGGGTGCCAGTCAGGGCCTGGAGCAGGCTTTTCAACGCCGAGCACTTTTAAGGCGTTTTTTGGGTTTTTGTCGCGACTTATAGGTCATGGGACGAAAACACACGTAGCGCAATTCAGCGCCAAACGGGCGCAAATCCCCACCAATAACCGCAAACAGGCGCAAATGACAAAAATGTATCGTGAGCATCTACACATCGCCTCAGATTCAGCTCAGTCGAGCGCTTTTTGAGCAGCCCGGGCACTTTTGGAAGCCATTGCTTGTGCTCATCTTGTGAATCCAGGGTTTGAGTGCTCGAAAGCCACTAGATTTTTCATTCTAGCCGGGCATTCCCATCATGGACAAAGCGAGCTTGGAGGAGCAAATCCAAGCAGCTGGATGGCACTGTCTTGGTTTTGGTTATCTAGACTTTGTGCAGTTCGGTATGAAGTTCGAAGCCGGTCTCCTGTACTCTAGCCCCTCGTATGTATATATATATATATATAGAGAGAGAGAGATGTATTACATACAATTATATTTATCATATAATAGCATTAATTATATGCTCATACACACATACATATATATATATATATATCTCTAGAGAAAGGGTTCTTATGTGTGTATATATACACATACGGATAGCAGCTATATATTGATTTATGCTGTATATGTATATGTCTAGCCATAATATATCGATATCAGGAAATCCCCAATCCTTTCGAAGTATATTTGTTACTGTATTATATTGAATGGTGTTAATATATATTATAATATATATATATATATATATATATATATATATATTACTAGTATATTGTATATATAGGACCCGTTGCAATATGTCTACATATATAGTCTCGGGGCCGGGAGACCAGAACCCAACTACATTCCCCTAGAGCCTCAAACCCTTTGCCCTTTCCTCGGCTATAGTCGTACTACCTTATCCCTACTAAACCCTAAACCCTTTGAGTCCCTAGACCCTTAATCCTATCAAACCCTATGCTTCTAAACCCCAAGCCCATGTGGCCGTCTGAGGCGACCCGCCGACGGATCGAGGCCTTGCAGAACAAGGTCGGCAGACCGGCATCGGCACCTCCGGGTCGAGGTGCTTTGGGGTTCAGGGGTCACAAAACGAACTTCCATAGGCTTAACTCATTGGCCCCATATGTTGCTCAGGCTCAGCAGCGACTCGTCATGGAGCACCACCCTCTGGTCCCGAAGTTCCCGCACCAACTTTGGTCCCGAAGCAAGCAGCAGCCTGCAATGTTTCCACAGCAGCACCTTCTGTGAACCCGAAGCAAGCAGCCCCGAAAGTTTCCGCAGCAGCACCTCCTCGGGACCCGAAGCAAGCAGCCCCGAAAGTTTCCACAGCAGCACCTCCTGTGAACCCGAAGCAAGCAGCAGCCACGAAAGTTTCCGCAGCAGCACCTCCTGTGAACCCGAAGCAAGCAGCAGCCACGAAAGTTTCCGCAGCAGCACCTCCTGTGAACCCGAAGCAAGCAGCAGCCACGAAAGTTTCCGCAGCAGCACCTCCTGTGAACCCGAAGCAAGCAGCAGCCCCGAAAGCTTCCGCAGCAGCACCTCCTGTGAACCCGAAGCAAGCAGCAGCCCCGAAAGTTTCCGCAGCAGCACCTCCTGTGAACCCGAAGCAAGCAGCAGCCCCGAAAGTTTCCGCAGCAGCACCTCCTGTGAACCCGAAGCATGCAGCAGCCCCGAAAGTTTCCTCTCAGACAGCAGGCCCGGAAGCTACTCGAGGATCCAGCTTCGACAGTGCTTGGAGGTATTGTGCAACCTTGCCCGACACCCCACTAGAGAAGCCTCAGCCAGACGACGCAGACGAGAAGAGCTCACCTGGCGAGCACCGTGATGAATCGATCCCTTTGGGCTACTCTCCGGGGTCTGGAACGGGGACTTCGGAGCTTTCCAAGAACACACCGACCGAGAGCCCTTCCCCTCGCACGAAGTCTTCGAAGACCAAACGTACCCGTACCCCCAAGAAAAAATACAGCCGTGAGAAGTTCGACAAGACCTACTATCGGAGCCGCGGCACACAACAAGGTCCCTAAACCCTGAACAGCCTAGACCCTAAGAAGCCTAAACCTTGAACCCCCTAAGCCCTAAAACCTTATAAAAAAAACCCACCCTAGACACTCAAAAGCATAAACACCAAAAAAAATCCTAAGCCCTAAACACCCTAAACCTGAAACCCTCAAAACGCTTAAACCTGAAACCCTCAAAACGCAAACCCCTAATACCCTAAAACCCAAACCTAAACCCTAAAACCACAAACCCGAAAAACCATAAACCCGAATCCCAGGATGCGACGAGTCTTCAAGCCCGCGAGTGGACCTTGCAAGGCCTCCAAGGAAGCCTTGCAACTCTATTCCACGGAGGAAGGGAGCTCCTAGATTACATTTATAATGTGTTGTCTGACTGCTTCCCACGCATACTTCAACAAGTTGTCTCTAATGATACTATAGGAAAGAAGCTCCGAGAGCTCTTCGAGAAACACAGCGACTTCAAGACGATCGATGTGCTAGTGCAGAAGTATGTGAAGAACCTGGATGCCTCCGAAAGGAATGCTATGTGGGTTACGAAGCAGTACTTGATGGAAAAGTGCAATTACACGAAGTGACTTTGCTTCCAAAACAATAACTTAGAGTTGTGGGTTCTTATATTAGTATACCTATAGTCTCCATTGTAGTTCCTTTTTGGGTTAACCAAAATTCTCTATTATAGGATCCTAACCACAAAACTATTTAACAAAAAAAGGAACTACAATGGAGACTATAGGTACACCCAAAACCCCTACCCCAAACCCTAATCCATATTATCCCGGCCCGTATCCGAGGCAAATGGCAGACAACAGCTTTGCCTGGGCAGCAAGCAAAGGCTTGCTGAGAACAAACGAGGTGCATAAGGCCGAGGAGGCCAAATTGGTCATCGAAGAGAAGTTCACAAACCGCACCGAACGAGGAACCTCCCGGACCATGGCAGCCGAAGCCGAAGTCGAGGCTCCATTTTCCCAACAACAATCGTCCCCGGAACTCTAATCCCTGCACTAGCCCCTGTATGAAGCTTCGTATACAAACCCTAAACCTTAAACCCTAAACTCTATAGACTTAATATCCCTGAAGCCCAAAGTTAAGATCTTATCCGGGCAGGATGAAGACGGCTACATGTTGGAGGATGATGTTGCCGGTGCCGAGACCCATGAGACCGAGCACAAGCCTTCGGACGGTGTCCTCGCCAAGGGGAAGCCATTCGTCCTGCAAGGTTTCGCTGAGGGGTTTCGAAGTTTGTGGGTTTGGCTGAGGAATTCCGTTGTAAAGTTGTAAGATGCTCAATGTCTTTTTGGCCCAGGCATGTGTTCCCCACGATCCGGAAGACCGACAACCCTCTCACGACCCTCCCAAGCTTTCTCGTGATCTTGGGAAAGAAGATCGAGAATGGATGTCTCGAGCAGGACATAATGACATAATGTGCTTTAACTAGACCCGACGCCCAAAGCCCACACTCCTTAGTTGTTTGCATTAGTGAGGAGAAGCTGAAGAAGATGAACAACCCACGGGCCACGGAGCTGCTGGTCTCGATTACAGGTTCTGCGATTAGTCTTTGTTTGACGACTAATTACCACACGTGTGTCGTAGCCTAGGATTGCCAACCACATGCAGAGCCTCCTGGAACAGATGAATGATCTGTACAAGACCCTGACAGAGAAGGAGGCCGAAGCTGTGGCAGATCTGGATGGTTCGATTCCTGGATTATAATTAAACTTCTAGTGGCCTCAGCTCGCCCGAACCCTAAACCCCAAAGACCTAAACCCTAAACCTCCCTGGATGGTTCGATTCCTGGATTATAATTAAACTTCTAGTGGCCTCAGCTCGCCCGAACCCTAAACCCCAAAGACCTAAACCCTAAACCTCCTAACCCTAAACGTAGGAACCCTAAACCCAAAGACCTAAACCCTAAACCTCCCAACCCTAAACTCAGGAAGACCTCGGGTCTGAAGAAGGACATCCTGGATACATTTGTGTCTTGCACGAAGACAGATGTAACCCTGAACAACTACATTGCCAGGTCCAGGAATCTCGCTGTGCATTTATATGGTGTTGATGTGTGTCTGCCTGTCTGTGCATGAGTATGAGTCGACCTTGTGATGTATATCCGCGAACAAGCCTAGGAGCTTCCGGCCGAGCAGCAGCAATCTTGGGGTATCGGGGACACCGTCGAGCCGAAGGGGAAAAGGGGGTAAGAAGCCAGGTTCCAAAAAGGGAAAATCGCCGAAGACCGCCGCCACGCCAAAGGCGAAGGGTGAGAACAAAGCCGTGGATGAGGAGTCGAAGCCCGCAAACAAAAGGCCTGCTGGCAAGGACAAGGACGACAAGAAGCACAACAGGAAGCGATCCTGAGTCGGGGCATCCGCCCATGTATTTTGTCTAAGTGCAATCGTTTGGTGAATTGCACCGGTGGAAGCCTTGCAGGCTAGTGGTGCAGCACTTAGCTAGCCATAGTCCCGTACTGTTGCGATCTGTGGAATGAAGCATGTATGTAGTGTTATCGCTCTCTGCACTGCTATGTCTGGCAAGGCACGTTTTGTGCTACGGGTTTTATGGCTCGCAAGCTTCCTCGAGTCGTGTCGCTCCGCTTCAAAAGCTACGGTTGCTGAAAACCCTGCTGCTTGCTGTGATGTTGACACCTAAGTATCTAAATCTAGGACTAATATCATGAGATCGCAACCAATGGCCCCACGCAGGCCTCGCACAACAAGAAGAAGCCGCTTCGCCCGAGGGTCCACGCCTCATTCGGTAGGGTTTCAACTATACCCCATAAAGCCCCGTCTTGTTCGCTAAGGATCTGATTCGGAATCCAGTGATGACCTAGCCGATGCATTGATGATGAACATGGAGAAAGGAGCTCCTCGACTTTATGTAGCTAAGGGCCCCAGTCGGATTCATGATGTTATGGTCCAAATATAAGGCAGATGCCAAATCTGTGGTTCGGATGGCTACCATCGCTGCAAAAAGAATGAGGAAGCTAGGCTGGAGCGGCCTAACAAGACCCCCCTAAACCCTCGCTCTCCCCCCTAAACCCTAAACCCTAAACCCCTAAAACCTAAACCAGCCCCAAGCCCGAAACTTGAAACTCAAGAGAACCTTAAAGAACTATCCCCGAGCCGAAGCTAAGCCTGTTAAGTACCAGAAGCCCAGTTATTGACCATACAGAAGACCATGAGCCCTCACCCAACGATTTAAATTCCAAGACAATACCTACCTATAAGCCCTAAGCCCATGCTCTACCTAAATCTCAATTCCTGTGCCGATACCAGCCATGCCCTACAGGTGTCATCGACCCGAACCTCGAACACATCGCCCGCTTGGGAACTGGCAAGTACCACAATGCTGCTCGGAATTTACATAAGTTCGTTCATCGAGCAGGTCAAACTTTGCCGATTCCCATTTCTACGACACAATTGCAAATTCGGAGGAAAGGGGGTGGATGTATGGATGTGAGCTATCCCATTCTTCGCCTCACTGACTGGATGGAATTCATTTTGGGCAAAGCAGGTGGTCAGTTCTTGCTAGCTGGATATCATACATGGGAAGACGGCTTTGAAGATGTCTTCAGCAGATTCTGGGAGAGGTTTCGCACGAGCAACGAAACACACGCCATTTATAGTCAGAAGACGGCAGAAGAACGAGCCCGCACGATACCCATGTGCATACACGCCGATGAGAGGAGGGGCTTGGCCAAAGTCCCGGTTCTCGTTAACAACTTTCAGTGTGTGGTGCCTTGGCTGGGCGAGGATCGCCTGAACACGCACGGGCTACTGCGAGATATTTTACATATACCCTTTCTGGATGTTTGTGTATATGGCTAGTATACATTAAGCCATGCACCAGTTGAGCATTTCCGTGAGCATCAAAGGCATTCGTATTGCACGAGGCTTCTGCATTCCATTATGCCTGGATCCTGTTATGCCCCGAACGACAAAACGATCGATGGACTATTCGAGGCAATCGCAGCTGACTTCAGTGAGCTCTTCGATCGAGGGGTAACTGTACAGGTAGCTAAGCTGATCACTCAGAAATCGTTTCGATGTTACACTTGTGAAATCATATATTAGTATTCTAGATAACAAATTAGGCTGGCTGATATATAATGACCCCTAAGCCTAAACCTTTTATGAACCCTGCTCCATGAACCTTAGAGGTCAGGTTCCAAACTAAGATCTCTGTTCATCGTTAGGTAGGAGGCAAATCAAAGACATTCTGGGTGGCATTGGTTGCGGCCAAAGGAGATTGGCCGATGTTACGAAAATCGTATCATCTGGCTGTTGGATTTACAAATACAAGAAAGTGCCACCTCTGCCCCGGAGACGAAGCTTGGCTCGACCGAGTAAGTTATTAATCACTAAACCTACATGTACATATGTACGTATGTTCGAGCAGCTAAGTATGGTCTTATAGAAGTACGTAAGTCTAGTTCTATATCTGACAAACATATAATTAAGGCTTGGTGGGACTGCAGTGCGACATCGCAGCTTCGTACGTTTTCTGGACGTATCCCCAATCCATTCAAACGAAGATTTGCACCATTGCGATCTATTCCTGGAGGGAACGAGCCGGCACGGATTCAACCAGACATCATGCACTGCATGAATCTAGGATTCGGAAAGGATCTTTGTGCTTCATCGATTTTGCTTCTTTGCCGTTTTGACTGCTTCAATGGTGCCTCAATCGGCAAGAAGCTGGAGAATGCATACGAGGATTTTCGATTGTGGTGTGGGCAAAACAACCGAACATCAAGCTTGAAATGCTTCACACTCAAGACTTTCAAGATACAATCGCAACTTCTCTGATCTGGATTAAAGTGCAAAATCTTACGAAGTCTGAACAAAGTCTCCCTATGTTCCCTACATAAATCGCGAACCGGACGTAAACCCGATGGCCTATCCAAGTCTAGACCCTAAGCCCCCGAACCCCTAAGGCCCTAAACCCCTAAACCCCATAACCCCAATAACCCCACCTTAACCGTGGGTGTGCTCAGGCAGAGGCAGTTCCCGGCCGGTTGCGGGAAGGCATACGATGTCGCCTTACTGGCCAAATGGTTGGCTGCAAAGCTTTCGCTCATCAAGCATGAGGAGGGTGATGTTTGCCGGCGGCATAAGAATCGGTTGTTAGCGAAAGGTTTTTGTATTTTAAGTTTGATACCCGAAATCTTTTCTACATCTTTGCACCTAGGATATGAATGAAGGCTTGGGGTTGCTGCTTTGGCTTCTTCTGGAAGGGAACAACCTCATGACAATTCTGTATCGTCATGGGGTTTGGATACCATTGCCGCAAGCTCAAGAAGCAGTGCAATGTGGATGGAACTTCTTGGCTTTTTGGATGCATGGATACTTATGTGCCTCGGTTAGGGTGTTCAAAAGCTCGTACTCGGATAGTATGCATGATATCCAAAGATGACTGAGGAGGGCTATGCTGGAATGGCAACATGGACTGCTCAAAGAGGCTGGCCCTTGTACAAGATGCGACCAAAGGTTCATCTGTTTGGCCATATTCTGCTGCTTGCCCACATATTAGCATCCTTTAAAACCCAAAAGAAGATGACACTCTCTAGTGCTAGCCCAACTTAGTCACAATTCACAACCCTTAAGGAAAAACATGGAGAGACAGATCCAATGTGCAGCTGCCGATGCTTCCTTGCCACAATATTGCCTCAATGCTGTTTGCCACTTAGCTGCACCCAGTCCGAAATAGTTGCTTATCGGCCTTTCAACCCAAAGCCATGCAAACATTGACGAGGTTTTGCTACGTGGAGCGACGAAGATATGGTGGGGAGAGTTTCCCGAATCTCTCGGCGGATCGGCTCTTCACGTTTGGTGGCAATACGAAGCATGACCCGTGTTTTGATGCAGTATCGACGACTCTTTGCTGATCACTTCGACACGGCCCGCTGAGTGCCCGGCGAAAAAGAGTCGATCTAATTGGAGATGTCCAGGATGTGCACATGCGAGCATGTTTGTTTGTGCGAGCTATCCTCGACTCCCTCAAATAAATTAACAAGCCCCAACAACCCCTGAAAGCAATCGCAAAGAGCTGTCTTATAGCTCATCTAGGACTATCGGTTTAGCTTCGTGCGCTTTTTCCTTTAATCGAGCGCTTTTAGTCATTTGATACGCTTTCCTCTTAAGACGAGCGAAAAAACGACGTAGCACAAATTGATGCTACAAACGGTAGTGGCGGCAGTAGCGGTAGCGGTAGCACGTCGGCAGCAGTAGCAGTTGCTGTAGCAGTAGCAGCAGTAGCAGTAGCAGTAGCAGTAGCAGTAGCAGTAGCAGCAGGAGCAGTAGCAGTAGCAGTAACCGTAGCAAGCACTAGGACTAGTACTAGTACTAGTACTAGTCCTAGTGCTGGTATTAGTACTAGTACAAGTAGTAGTAGTAGTAGTAGTAGTAGTAGTAGTAGTAGTTCTTGTTCTTGTTCTTGTTGTTGTTGTAGCAGGAGTAGTCGTAGTAGTACGATGACGACCACGCCGACGATGAACATGGATGAGGACTTAGTTCATGTGGTTTTCAGTCTCAAGGATAATCGTAGGGTTCTTCTGGAAATATTCAATCCCACGTGTGGGCCGAAGC
>BGNK01006697.1:5850-24268 GCA_003297005.1 Symbiodinium sp. clade A Y106 | reverse complement strand
CTCCCAGCAGGACAATGAACCCCCAAGCCACACCTGCCACCCACGGCAAACCCCACAACAGACCCCACCACAAACCGGCAGCACACCCAAGGCACACCCGCAGCACACCCACGGCACCCCCGCGGCACACCCACCATGCACCGACACGCTTCACGGCACCCGTGCCAGCACGTGCTATCACCCGGCCATGTGAACGCGCAGGAGAAGCAGTGGCAACGGCCTGTGCCCGTCAAGTGCAAGTCCTTCTCGCTGGCTCACGTGCCTGCGGGACGCTACAAGCTCGGGCGCATGCCGGACGCTGTGCGACTGTGCCAGGGCTCACATCAGACTCGTGTTCTGGGTCTAGAAAAAAGCTTGATGCCTGCCCCGGTGACCTGTGTCTCCCAGTCCTCGGGCCCAGCAGGTACTCAAGGACACCCCGCAGGAGGGGCACAGGTATGTTCTGGATTGCACGAACCAGGACGTGGTCATCACGCACAAGCACTGCATGGTCCAGGCCGACCCGGGCGAGATGCAGAATGCCTCTACTTGGCCGGTCTGCCAGTATTGCCACAGCTTGGGCAACGACAGCAACATCGTCAAGTCCATCGTGAAAGTCGAGGTGAAGGTCATTGCAGCCAAGCTTCTGCAGTGCAGGTTTGGCATGGGAGCCAGTGCCCAGCAACTTTGGGAGGAAGTGCAGAAGCGAGACTCGTTTCCTGCCACCAAAGAGTGCCTTCTGCAGCTTTGGCGCCTCTCTCCTCCAGAGCTGCAACGCCAAGTACGCACCATGTACGGCCACGTGGGCTCAGAGCGCCTCGCCGAGCCCATGGAGGACTTGATTGCCATGCTGGTTGCTCCGCTCCTGGCGGTACCTGTCCACACCAGCACGTCTCCGGCACTGGAGTCCGTTCGCACGGTCGCCTCGAGTTTGTGCAAACGGCAACTGGCGGAGGTAGGCGACCTGAGCCTCAAGCTGGCCGCAAAGGCGCAAAGCGGCGCACTACAACAGCGCCCACTGGTGCAAGGACTCCTGCTGGCGGCCTTGGAAAGAGCTGAGAGAGATCTTCGCGACGTTCCCTCCATGCGACGCTTTCAGAGGAGCTGCGAGGAAGACTATGTGCACCAGGCAGCATGTTTTGAGCTTGGCCCTAGCAGGTGCCAACAAGGCTGTGTTCAAGCTGCTGGGCCTGTCATGGTCCGCTGCGAAGCTGCCTGTGGCGCAGTTACACAGCGCCAGCCTTCCGGATTTTTTTTTGGCGCTGCGCCAGCAGGATTGTCTGCAGCAGAATGCACTCCACATAAACAATGCTTTGCAACCCAAAGGAGGGAACCTGCGAAGCTTGGACTCGACCTACCTGCAATGCGGCTTGCATCCTTTGGCTACCATGCACGGCCGTGGGTTTGGCCGCGGGGCTTGGAGCTTGGACGCAGAACAGGACAAGTCGCTTTTGCAGCTGGAGGAGGGTCAGACGTGGGATGCCAAGGACTTCACACGCAGCACGCAAATGCTGGAGCTCCTGACGTATATGGCATGCCGGCAGCAGAAAGCTACAAGCGTTCAGCGTGTGCAGCGTCCCTCACAATACTTGGACCAGTCCACCATGTTCCAGGTCGTGGGCCAGGTGTTGGCAGAGATGCCGGCGGTCCGGTTCATCACAGCAGACAATGCCACAGAGCATTCCTGGGTGAAGAGTTTCCTGTTGGGCCTTGAGCCGCCAGTGCCCAAGGCTGTCTTGGAAGCGACGCCTTGCTTCAAGGACATGGTGTTCAAACCCCTGCCTGCACACAATTAGCCACATTTTCCATATCAAAGTGCCCACATTGGGGCGGAGCAGGTGTTCTACCTCCCAGCACCTCAGCACGTGCAGAAAAACTGGGCCTGCCAGGTGATGGCGTTTGGACGCTCAGTCCGATGCGGAGGCCGCCCTGTTTCTCAATCCTTATAGTCTGGTCGATCCGCAATTGCTGCAGCGGCATTGTTGTAATAATATAGTCCCCTGTAGGCTGAAACGGGACTATGTAGGGATTCTCTGGAAAACGCCCAGGCTCAGGACCGCACCCAGTCACGACCCATCACCTGGGCCTGTTTTTCTATGCTTAGAGCCTACATGGATTCCTCGCGCTGAACTGCACGTGCGCCATGATCAGCGCCTCCTCGTCACACACAGCGATGACACCGAAGCAGCGATGCAGCAACGCGATGACCGGCGACATTCTCTTGGATTTGTGCCAAATGACGCAAGGCACCATGGCGGAGCGCTGCGGGCAAACAGCCGAGTCGACCTTCCTGCATCCCGTGACGGTTCGCAACCTTCAGCAACTCGCGGGCAGCGCCGTGATCATGTGCCTCCCGGGTGCTGCAGGCCTCCACATCCGCAGGTCTCGTCTGTGTGATTTCAGCCTCCTCAGGCGCCAGTTTGCAAATGCAGCCATGACGGCCCGCGGCTATGTCCAAGCCAGCGCCCGGCAGATGAGGCGGCACCTGCAAGACCTGAAGCGCACGCAGCAAGATGCAAAGGGAGAGCCTGAGCAGTTGGAAGCCTTGACTTTCCGCGCAGTCGCTCAGCACTGCGCTCGACTTCTATGCCACCTGCAACGACCAGACAAGGGACTCCCCCATAAGGTTGTTCTTTTTCTTGCCGTTGTTGTGCAAATTCGTGCTTGCTTTTTGGTGTACTGGGCTGTTGTGGTCCGGACTTGGTTGCGTAGCTTTCCCGTGCTTGGGTCATCAGGAACCAGACTTCAGCAGCATGTTCACGGAGCTGGAGAGAGCCGAGGATGATGAGCAGGAAGCCGACTTGGATGGCGGCACCGCACGGCGACACAGCTCCGGAAGCTCCAGCTGCCCCGTGCTACTCCACGCGCAACCAGGAAGTGCCCGACCTCGAAGACTTGCTGAAGCTCGTTGCTGGTGAGGAGGACGTCGCGCCGAAAAAGAATGAGGACGACCCTGTCACGCTGGCCGCCGCACTGGCAGAGGCAACCTCCTGTCTCGGGCGGCCCGCCAAGACCTTCTCGGAACTCGCTGGCCTTGTCTGGAAGCTGCTGAGGCATCTCCGCTGTGGCCCAAATGGCGTGGGCCCTGCGAAAGCCCGACCGTTGAATTGGCATCAACTGGCCGAGATGCAAGCAGCGGAGCTGTCACAAGGTTCGCAGGCGCGAACCTCCAGTGTGGCAGCGTGGAGATTCTTAGCCAAAAAGGCGGCCGATGCCCTAGGCACTGAGGCGTGCCAAACCTTGGAAAGCAGAGAGCTGGTGCTCTTTCAGAGTCCGTGCTGACCGTGTGGGGCGTGACGAAAAGGGACCCGAGACCATGCAACCGAAAGGTCAGTGTGCAAGGGGCTATCGGAGTGCGTGTGGCAGAGCTGAAACTCATACAGGACAAGAACTTCCATTGTGATGCTTCCTCCACTGTATTCAAGCTCCGCATGGAGCGCATGTGCTGCCCCTGGCCCGCCAAGAAATTCTTGCCGTGCCCGGATGGCTTCAAAGTCACTCTCACAACAAGCGCAATGAGAGCGGTCCTGGCATCGGCCAAGCAAGAGGCGGCGTTCAGCCACAGGCCTGGAGGCGGTCATGGAGCCAAGTATCTCCGAGGATGCAGTGCTGGTGCCGGTGCCGAAGCAGGTTGCCAAGAAGAAGCAGAGCGGTAGGAAAGAGGAGCTGGTGGCCAGGCAGTCAGACATGCCCGCAACCAATGCACGAAGAAACAAATTCAAGCACGAGAAACCAATTCCGTTGAGCGATGTTAGGGAGGCTGCACCCATCCATTTCAGCCTACATTCCAGGCCGAGAGAGCCAGATCCTCCAAATACGGTTACATCCTACCATTTCACTCTACATGCAAAAACCCAGCTGAATAGAATGGTAGCATGTAAGCCCACTTGGGAGTAGGAACGGGGATGCGGGGATTCCAAGGATCCCTGTGTAGAGACCTTTCAACAAGAGCAAGAGAAATTACACCTTTGCAAGGAGTGACTCATGTTTTTCACAATTAATTCCTTCAAAACGTTTGTTGCTGCCGACGTTGGTGGCTACCGAAACCAAAACCCAAACATGTGGCATCAGACGTGGATTGAACGAGTACTGTTTTCCTGCGGTCGTGCTGATGCATCAGGGTGCACTGAGACAGATTCACATGAGCTTCTGTCCGGGAGCCAGAGTGGTGGCTGTCAAAGCTTCGAAACGATAAAAGCCCTTAGTGTTTTGTCTTATTGGTCCTAGGACAACATAGGACAACCATAAGACTTCAGCCTAAAGTATGGGGACCTTTGGGGGTATAGGGTTTAGGGGCTGAGAATTTATGACGTAAGCTTTCCTGAACCTTAAAGCCTAAACCGATTTAGGGTTCACGGCCTGGCCTACTTCCTCTGGAGTCCCTCTGCCCGGGATTTCGGTGCGATTCGAGATCGCCACATTAAAAAGCTGTGCGGCCAGTAATTAGACCTCATGTCAGATCCGCCAGAGCTTTTGTCCGGGAGCTAGGGTGCTTTTTGGGGTTTAGGGTTTGGGAGTTGAGGATGCAACCGGCCCTCCTTCGTTCACAGAAAATGCAAGCATAAGCGCGATTTGCTGTTCAAATCCTGTCGTGGTAACTGTTTTTTTGTGATGGTTACAATGTCGCGTTCTATTCATGGTAACCACGTGCCCTCGAAACATAAGCTAGAAGATGCTAGAAACAATGCAGCTACCCACAGAATCGAATACCCCTTCAGGAGGGAACCTCAGATCATATCCGGCTTCATGCAAATAATTCAAGATTTTGCGTACCACCCCCCATGATCAAACCCTAGCCCTGACCCTGACCCCTAGATCTTCAACCTCTAAGCACAACCGCTCTTGTTACAAACTCTATGCCCCTAAACCCTAAACCATTGGCTGCCAAGGAACCTCTTCGGCGTCGCGATGCAGCTTAGCACCCTGGCCCAAGGGGCATTCGCAGCAGATTTGCCCTTCCGGGGACCTTAGCCCTAAGCCCGAAACCCTAAGCCCCCAAACCCTGAGCTTTCAGTTTTGGACCTGCGCTGTGGTACTCGCATAGTCTGCAGGGTTTTGGGTTTAGAGGTTCAGGTGTCTATGTGCAAGGCTCGGGGGTTTAAGGTCCCGTGGTTTAACTCCGCGGGGTTTGTCTACAGGAGTTTTTCTTCATGGGGAGATGTAGTTTGCAGTATATGCCACAACCCTCCGGGGGTGACATGCGTGCGTTCCCGGTGAACACCTTCAATCTAGGGTTTAGGGGTGGAGGGCACGGGGGCGTGATCTTTGCTGCAATATGGATGTCGGAATATTGTCAAGAGCACTCCCCTGTAGCCCCTAGATGGCTATAGTAAACTACACCCCATCGCCCGGTTTCTGAAGGCTTTCAAAAGATCTTCATGGGAGCACCGCAAATGTTCCACAAATCTTGTTCAAGGGTTTCGGGGTTTCAGGTCTAGTGTTCAGGGTTCCCAAAACCCAAACCCAAAACCTCTAGGGTTGGGATCAGGTTGCAGGACTCAGGTTCTCGACGTAAGCTAAAAACTTATCTTTTGGGTTTTACGCCTCTATACATATATTTTTTGCAAGGTTCTATAAAGTTTTGTAGGTTCCGTACAAAGATTGTGGTTGTTTTTATACTAGGTCTGTCGCTGCGTGCACAAAGGGCTCCTAAGGAATATTCGGGAGTGTATCTTGTGTGATAACGAACGGTTTAGGATTTAGGGAATGGAAGCTGGAAATTTGGGGTGTTCTTGCGGGACTTGCCGGGGCCGCTAGTCGACAATGCCCGTCACGTCAGTTCACTCGGCCACAAAACGAAACCCTGAACCCGAGATCCGCACCCCAGAAGGTGATCCACACCCCTAGACCCTAGACCCTGCCCTAGACCCTGAACCGCGTCGGAGGTACCATCATGGCAATGTTGGCATTCCTGATGGCGGCACCTCACCTTGAATGACTGTACGTTTGAAGCTCTCTCCGGGTGTCAGGGGTGGATCCTTTTGATTCCGTTTTATGAGGTATACAAGGGGTCTACATGGTCATGAGGGTCTGGGGTTGCAGGTTTGAGGCTTACGGGGTTCACGGCTTTAGATCTTTGGGGGTTTGCGGCTTCGGGTTTTAGGGCTTTAAGTTGGAAGGTGACTTGTGAAGCTCGAAGCCCCAAACCCGCTTAGAGAATCCTAAGCCTCCTATAAAAAGCGCAAAAGACCAAACCCGAAGGTCATTGCTTTGACTAAAGTTCCTCAGAAGTTGAATGCACAGTTCGAGTCGAAGACCCTGGTGGAAGCTACCAGAACCCATGAGAATGCATCAGCCAAACATTTGATTCGAAGTTTTACTAACGTAAATTAACCTCCAAACCTTGGATCCTGAGAGAACACTAGTGCAACCTGTTTTTTGGGACCTTTGGAATCCCCTTTAAACCCTTAACCTAACACCCCTTGTTCCCCAAACACATACGAACCCCAGCATTTAGGGTTTAGGGTTATACTGGCTGGGTTTAAGAGGCTTAGTCTAGGAGCCTGAACTTGCTTCCTCAGTAGTACTCTTTTGAATTTGTTTGGGCTCCCTCATTAAACTGAATGCTAGTGAAAACGGTACCCTTATTATTACGCGCTTACTGAGGAACCGATACCAGTCCTGAGGGCTTCTCAACATAATTGCAGCATAATTCCCCCGAATTTCCTGTTCGATTTTTTTGGCCCCCTTAATGTAGGAACCTGACTAAGAAGCCCTGGGCCTATAACCCCAAAATAGTAGGAGTCATATAAGGAACCCTAATAAAGGTGCAAGGTTTCTGAATCAGCCTTATTATAGTACCCTTATAGATCCGTTATAGTAACCCAAGCTTTCTTAATCAGTTTCCTACCTTGTACTACAAACCCAGAGCCCTTCTTAAACCTCAGGCCTCTACGTCAAAGGCCTAAATGAAACCCTGTAGGGGCTGAAGAATGAGTAATATGGTTCGCAAGGGTTCCTGCTTACAACTACGGTATTATGTACACGCAAACCTTATTCTAATTTGTTAGAGGGGCCACGGTACACCCTGATGCTCAAATGTTTGGCCAGTGCTGCGGTGGTGTGTGTGTGTGTGTTTGTGTGGTGTGGCATGGCATGCTGTGGTCTGGTGTGGTGTGGTATGGCACGGTATGATATGGTATGGTATGGCATGAAATCCAATGGAATGAAGCGGAAAGGACGCAGTGTCACCCCAACGCAGTGCAATGTACTGTAAGGTACTCGTAATATAATGTAGTGTACCGGCACTGTATTGATGGAATGTAATGTATTTTGTTGCAATGCGGTGCGCATGCAATGCATGCCAATGCATGGCAATGCATATCAATGCAGTGCAATGCAATGCAGTGTAGTGTAGTGTCATGAGATGTGATGCACTGCCGTTTGATGTAGGTCAGTGTAGCGCAGTGCTGTGTAGTGCAATGCAGTGTAATTATCTGTAAATGACTTGTGCAGGACGTGTATATAGGCAACCCGAAACTCTTTGCATCCGTTATGATAGGAGAGTACTGCACTGTAGCAATGCCTAGTATAGTATGGCATGGTCTGCTATGGTGTGGTATGGCATGGCATGGCATGGCATGGCATGGCATGGTATGGTATGGTATGGTATGACATGGTATGGTATGGTCTAAGTCTAGTATAGTATAGTCTACTACGGTATATCATGGTACATGGCGGCATAATAGGACAGTACACTACAGCATACAACAACCCAGCCGGGAGCCCGAATTGCCGAACACGCCTGATGCACGTAACGACATCCAAACGGACGAACGTCTCACATACGCCCTCGAGCGGTAATTCTTTTTTCACACCAAAACCCTAAACCCTAAACCCTAAACCCTAAACCCCTAAACCCTAAACCCTAAACCCTAAACCCTAAACCCTAACCTGACAGGCCTTCAAAGCTCGAGCCTGCAGGCCATCAACCCTCAATACTGAGATCCGACATCGTACAAAACGTGAAAATAGGGACCGCAGCAATTATTGAGGTTGTCCCTTGGGGTTCATCTAACTTTGTTCTGTTTATTCTAAGTGCTAGGGCCCTTTGTTAGGTGAATGCTATCTCCGACTTCTCCAAGCCGAAGACCATGTTCTCCATCGTCCTGAAGCAGATCTTCAACTACATGCAGCGCCTGAACTCCATTTAGTGATTGGGGTCTGGTTGGGGTTTAGGGATTGGGTTTAGGGGTTCAGGGTTTAGAGATTAGGGTTCACTAGGCGGTCATCCTGCTTGGAGTACCTGCTGATCTTTTTAGCAGCCTTTATTTGAGATGCACTGGGAAGGGTCCGAGCTTGGAGGTTCATGGGTAGTTATAAGTAGGGTTACAAGTCCCCTAATCGGGTCTATAACTACAGTTACCTTGCTTATAACCCTACTTATAACTACCCATGAACCTCCAAGTATAATTACCCTGAGCCCTCTGTACAGTCCCTAGCCCTAAACCCTCTATCCTAAACCCTGCCCAACCTCAAACCCTTGGCCCGAACTCCAGGTCCTATACTAGGTTCCTGAGTAGTACCCTTTTGCCCTTTTTGGTTTACGGTCTTCTGGTTAAAGCTGAATATTAGGAAAAAGGGTACCCTTATTAGAAAGGGGCCACTCAGGAACCTAGTATAAGAACTAAGGCGCAAGCAAGCTATAGTTGGCCCACAAGATTTTACTCCATTCCACCCTTCTCGAGACCTATTAAACCACGAATCAGCACCTAGAAAGACCTGTATTAACCTCCCCTGTAAAACCCTACGGTTGATGGACAAAATCCTGCACTACCCATAATAAGGAATATACCATAATTCCCATAGTCTAGGGTACTTAAAGTGATGCAGGATTTTGTCCATCAACAGTATCAAGTGTGCAAGGAAGGACAGAGGTTCTGTTCCACTCTTGGACGTCTTCCTTCCAGCTCCAATCAGTTCCCAAAAGCCCCGCCCCCCCAAATCCCAAAGCCGCCACGCTTCAGCAGAACCCTTGTAGAACTTTTTACGAAGGGATCCTTATGCAAGCAAACGTTTCAATCAAAGACGCCATAAAGGACACCTTGTTCTATTTGTGCAAAGGCCACAAATTCAACCCTAGACAGTCTTGTCAAACCCCCCAAAAAAGCCCATAAACTGCTCCAGGATCACGGTAAAACCATATAAGCCTTGATAATGAGATCCAGTGGCCCCTATACCACGCTCTTTCGAGGATGGCCGCAGCGGTCTTCGGAACATGCTCTCCTGCCGCACTGGTCTGCGGTTCTAGGGTCATGCCTACGGTTTGCTTCGAGTTGGGGGTTTCGGGTTGTCGGTCACAGGAACCACCATCAAGGACATTAGCCTGCAGAGATGCAATGTCGCCGGTCCCGCTGCCAGCAAGATCTAGGGTGCTTGAACTCTGCCCAGAGAGCCCAATACCCCTTAATTAAGGAATATGGCTTAAATTATATAGGGCTTCATATTATGATTTAAGCTATATGCCTTAATTAAGGGGTATTGGGCTCTCTGGGTGGCACGCTTGACATAATTCAGGTTCTTGCGTCTAACAGGGACTCAGGAGGCTTGAATCCGCGTCCACATCTGCTGCGAGGATCCCGAGGAGGATATCAACGACCCTCGCAGTATCGTCACAGTGAGCGGAATGATCCTCGCAGTGACGTTGACTGTGACTGATCACCATGGCTGAACAACATGCCATGCATGAGCGGTAAGGCTTCCTGCAGGAGCCGGGCGGGACGTTCGTTGGCCAAATTTCGGGTTGTGGCAAGGCCTATGCCACTAAATCCGGATTAGCGCACCATCAAATCCTTCAACACAGGGAGGGCACTCTTCGTGAGAAGGGTTTCGACTGCCCACAGTGTTCAAGAAGTTTTGACAGGGACTCTGCACTCACTGGTCACTTGTGTGAGGAATACACTATGGCACAGCCGTTGACTTGCCCGTTTTGACTCCCTTTGGCAACCGCACTACTGATATCCGACGCGTGGCTGTGTCGCGAGCTGGAAACGGCTGGGTGTCTCCCAGGCTGAACTCAAACCGTAAACCCTGATCCCTAAACCCGGAACCCTAAACTCTAAACCAAACAGTTTAGGGCTTGGGGTCGTGCATGTTGAGGGGTAATTGCAAGTGGAGATCGTTGTGTGCAGGGCGGATTCGGGTTCTGAATTGCAGGGTTTAGGGCCTTCAGGGTTTAGGGTTTAGGGTTGCAGGGTTTGGGGCCTTCAGGGTTTAGGGTTGCAGGGTTTGGGGCCTTCAGGGTTTAGGGTGGATGAATGGCCAGTGTTGCGGTGGTTCGGGAGATCCCAAAGCCCAAACCCTAGAATCTTCGGTTGAGGGATTAGTAAAGCTTGAACTTTAAACCAGGAAACACCTATCTTACCCTAAACCCTGAACCCTAAGGCTTCAACCTCGACCCTATGGCTAAGCGGGTTCTAGACCCTTGCTTGCAACCCCGAAACTCTCAGAACTAAATCCCAAATGCGAAAGCCGAAACCCTCAATTTGGGCCCTTGTCGAACCCTTGTAGATCTCGGAGCAAACTGTATACAACCCTTCTAGATCCCGCAATGAACCCAAACCCCTAAACCCTAAACCCCTACACACTAAACCCTATTGCTCAGTTGGGAACCACGGTCTCTACGGGGGCTCGAGCATGGTGGACATTCTGCAGATTGTCCAGGACCTCCCTTAAACGGTTCCTCTTCAGGCTTTATCTAGGGTTCTATGGGGACCTCCCCCAAACCCGAAATTTTAGCTTTCAGAGTTTCAAGGTTTTCGGATTTCGGATATGGCGGGTTTCTGAGCAAAATTAGAGTAAATCAGTGCCCAAAAATCCGCTACAGCCCGACCGTATTCTTGCTATTGAGGTCCCTATGGTGCGAAGAGGGCAGTGTTGGATGTTTGCAACCTCAAGCCTATTTGCATATAGACGGAGGGCATCACCATGACTTTATTGCTATTGTGATTGTTACTGTATGCTTATTCTGACCAGTGACTACTACACGTAGTTGTATTGTTATCAGTTACACTGCTGCAGTCCGCCTGCTCCGCCGTCCGTTCCAATCCGGACTTGCTTTGAGCTGCTGGCAGTTATGGAGAATTTGCTACGGCTTTCAGTTTAAGTTTGGAAGCCGTCAACTTACGGATACATCTTGGACTTCGGCAAGCGCTGGGTATCGAAAGGGCTCTCGGTACGAGGCTCTGGAGGCTCTTCCATGGGCTTCAGCAGTCAGAATAGGGTTTTGGGGTGTAGTATAGTAGAGTAGCACTGAGGAGCCGGAAGGTTTGTTATTCACGATGCTACGGTTTGGGGTTAGGATCTAGGGTTAAGTTACTCATCGTCAGCGTAGTCAAGGCTCTCTGCCCTTTCAACCCGAAGCCCAAGCGTCCAAATCCTGAAATTCCACAGCCTCAGTCAATAATAAGGTTTAGGGTTAGGGTTTGGGTTTAGCGTCTAGGTACAGGCTAACATGCCAAAACCGTACTACAGCCGACACCCGCCCAACAAGCAGAAAATTACTCAGACCGAAAGCCTGCAAAGCAGGGCACCCTAAAGCCTAAACTGGAAGCCCGAAACACCAAACCTTAAACCCGAAACCTAACGCCTTGAAGCAGGGGCCCGTGAACCCGAAGTGCTGGAAGCCGTAGCACTTCGAGACCTGAAACTTACTTCTGGGTTTATTGCGGCTTAGAATCTAGGAGTAAAGGAGTTCTTAGCGGAGGGTGTGGGTTCCTTGATTTTTAGTCGTCTTGAAGGTGCGGCAACCCTAAACCCTAAACAGGTCTCGTGCGGGACCTTTAATCCTGAGCTCCTGGACAACCATTGCTTCAACATGCTACACTCACCCTATGCAAGCTCCCCATCCGCCACGAAAAGGACCCTTAGAGGAGCCCTAAAAGGAACCCTAACAGGAACCCTAAAGGAACCCTAACAAGATCCCTAAAAGGAACCCTTAAAGGAACCCTTGAAGGAACACTTAAAAGAAGCCTACAAGGACTATTTGGGCCTCTCGTCATCCGCCTGGGTGCCTTTGTCTGGGCCTTGTCTCATCCAGCAACTGGGTCGCACCTGGCTGCGTCTTTGAACTAAGGCTCCCTGTAAAGGGTACTATACTTGGAGGTTCTTGGGTAGCTATAAGTAGGGTTGTTGAGTCCCCTACTACGGGTTATGATCAGAGTTACCCTACTTTTAACCTCACTTATAACTACCCATGAACCTCCAAGTAGGGTTTAGGGTTTAAGGGTCTGTAATGGGGTTTCGTAAGGATCGCTTTAAGGTACCCAGAAATGGACCATCATTTTGACAAATAACCATACAGGGCTCTAATGGTACCTCCCATGTCATCCTAGAGCACCCCACCGCTCTCGACACCTGCTGCAATTTGGGGCTTTTGAACAGCAAGCAATAGTAGCCCCTGATCGCCCCCATCGTGACTTTGCACAGCATACCCTAAAACCCGTCGAGCTGCTGCTAAGCCCTGAACCCTAAACCCTCTACCATAGTTTCGGGGCCCCTTGCCCGAATCTGGCAGGGTTCAGAAAGGAGATTGTGGGTTCAGGGGTTTCGTGCTAATGAACATGACACAAACAGTTTGTGTGAACCATGATAAATTACGAAATGCGGCAGGTGGTATACAATACAAACGGGTTAAAGGTCAGCCATATACGGAGCATTGCAGAAGACGTCCTCCCAAATGAACACCATAGAACATGTCTGCAGAAGCCAAAAAGTCGGAAACCCCATAGCCTCATTCCTTAAGAGTAGTGTATAGGGAATCCCAGCACTATTTGGCCTTAATCCGGTTTCCAACTTTACGGGGTTTACTATACTTTTTTATGACTATGATGTAAGATCCCCCACGACCCCTCCGTCGCATAGTGTCTGGGGTCCTCAGTCTAGGCCGAACCAAAAAGACTTAGGAGACTGACATAAAATACCTCCTTCTTCAGATTCTGTAGCACTTTTGCGAAAATCCTGACAAATCGGTCATAGAACCCTAGAAGACACTAGGAAAGATCCGGAAACAAAGCTGATGCAGGTATGCCCTACCAACGTGGCACATACATCAGGCAAGGTCTTCTTTGCTTGAAAGGCCTTCACCGGGTCTTCTATACTTGGAGGTCCATGGGTAATTATAACTCGGGTTATAAGTAGGGTAACTATACTTATAAGGCCTATTAAGGGACTTATAACCCTACTTATAACTACCCATGAACCTCCAAGTAGGATTGGAGAGTTCTAGATGGGCTGTATGAGGTTTTGTGCGTTGTGGGAGGCTTTTGTCTGGTGCTCCTAAGGAGTTAGGCATCATCCAAAGCCGCAAACTCGAAGCTCTAAACCCGAGGTCCTGAACCCTAAAACCTGAGTCCTAAAGGGTTGGGTGGACTCAGGAGTGTTGGGCTCAGGCTACCCCAGGGTTTGGCAAGAGACGCTGCAACCCTACAACACCTATAAATCCACTAGAGGTTCAGGGGGCTTAGCAAGTATGTTATTTGGCGATTAGGGTTTGGAGTTTCGGGTGTTGGGCTTAGAGCTTCGGATCTAGGGTTAACGGCGTAGGGTTTCGGGAGGTACCTTACTTGGGGTCCTAAGTAGGCATAACTATGGTTGCCTTACTTGCGACCCTACTTACTGAGTCCCTCTTCCTCCAGGCTGTCGAAACCCGAAGAGGCCAAAGAAAAGTCGGACATTACAAGAACCTGTCTAAGTCCCTACGCGGAGCACCAAAGCCCAAACCCCAGAAATGGGTGTATGATTTAGGGTTTAGGGTATAAGTTCCCTGAACGGAGCACCCAAGCCCAACCCGCAAAACTGGAAATCGGTGGAGCCCTACACAATCTGACAAACATCGTAACGGGAACGCTGAACTCTAAATCCCAAACGCCTAAAGCCGTACAGGTCTATCAGCTCCTATAAGCGACCTGCGCACATTACGCATACGACACTCTAAATCCTACAGCACCCCATAACGAACCACTTCAAGAATAAAGTTAAACATACGGCTCTCCGTATCTTAAACCCTTAAAGCACTAGCACACTCCTAGAAGCCTTCCATCCGGCGAGTTCTAGAAACTCCTAAACCCCAGCAGAAGCACTAAAAGGACTGCCGCGGCCCTGTTTCGTATAAAGCCCGATAAAGCCCTGAGTCATAAAACCCTAAACCCTAAACCCTAAACCCCAGACCTTGAACCCTAAACCCCAAACCTCAGCCCGAAACCCTAAACCCTAAATCCGGTCCCTAAATCCTACACAAAACCCAACGTCCTTTGATAAACCATCATGGATACCTTAAGGGAACCACTGAAGGACCCAACCTTACACCCCAAACCCTGAAGATCTTGACCCACATATTCCTTAGTTCTCGTACTCCTTGTCGGACCCGATAAACCGACCCAATCCTAAACCCAAACCTTAAACCTGGACCCTAAAACCCACACCCCAATCCCAAAACCTCAACCTGCCAAGATGGACAGGAAAAGAAATTTCAGCCCAGCCTGGATGCGATTGCAGCAGTGGGCGATGTATTGCAACCGGACCCAGATGATATTCAAGGGCAGGTCCATCAAGCAGCTGGCCGCCACGGTGACCTGGGAGCGCTATACTACGGTTGATGGACAAAATCCTGCATGACCCTAAGGACCCTAAACTATGGGAATTATGGTATATTCCTTATTATGGGTCATGCAGGATTTTGTCCATCAACCGTAGGTCGGCGCTTCAACCTGAAGGACCGCATTCTGCGATAGAAGCCCTGCAAAGCGAGTGGTTTCGACAAAGGGCGCAGTCTTTTATAGGGACCCTTAGGGGGGTAGGGGGGAGGGAGGTAGGGGACTATACTTCCTTAAATAGGCCTTATTAGGTCCTTATTATGGGCATTAAGGCCCCCTACCCCCCCTCCCCCTACCCCCCNGGGACCCTTAGGGGGGTAGGGGGGAGGGAGGTAGGGGACTATACTTCCTTAAATAGGCCTTATTAGGTCCTTATTATGGGCATTAAGGCCCCCTACCCCCCCTCCCCCTACCCCCCTAAAAGTCCCTATGAGTCTTTCCAGACAAGGCGAATATTTCATGATCTTGTTTGGGGGAAGTTGCAACCCGGATCCTAGCCGTGGATACGCCGCCCTCCCACACCCCCGACCCCTGGGTGTTTTCCTCGAGACGCTCACAACCCTAATCCCCCAAACCCGCTAAACCCCAAGCCCCAAACCCTAAAGCCTCAAGCAGTCTAAAAGACCTTTAGATCCTGAAAGGATCCCTTATTCGTTATGGAACTCCTTCTCATAACCCTCGGAACCTTAACCCT
Organism: Symbiodinium sp. clade A Y106; assembly: GCA_003297005.1. Lineage (NCBI taxonomy): Eukaryota > Dinophyceae > Suessiales > Symbiodiniaceae > Symbiodinium > Symbiodinium sp. clade A. The sequence goes on along the minus strand of BGNK01006697.1, from coordinate 9,004 downwards.
CACATCTTGACCCTCAGATTCCCCTTCATCCTCTTTTTCGGAACCCTTGTAAATTTATACACATATAATCAACCCTAAACCCCAGAACCTCAAACCCCAACCCCAAAACCCAAACCCTTAAACCGTCAGATAACCCTAAACCCCAGAACCCAAAACATCAGAACCCAAAACCCCAGAACCCTAAACCCCAAAACCATGAGCCCCAAAAACCACAAACCCTTATAAAGGCCCCTTTACTAAACCCTCAGAGTAGCCCTTATAGTGCCCCTTAAAGGAGCCCACTAAACCGTTACAGTAGCCCTTATAGTATCCCTTAAAGGACCCTAAACCCCAAACCCCAAAACCCAAAATGCTGAAAACCCTGAACCTAAACCCTAAACCCCAAACCCCAAAACCCAAAATGCTAAAAACCCTACAGTAGAAGCCAGAAAGTTGGAACATCATTATCTTCAAGCCCCTAGTATAAAGTATAAGGGATCCTAGCACTAATCATCCTAAATCCATGTTCCAACTTCCACGGTAAACCCTAAACCTTTTACGGGTTTGGAAAGGAGGTCGCAGGCCAGCCTGAAGTGGCGACTCTGCGCCTCCGTCTGTCGCCTCAGAGGCAAGTCTGATGGCCAGTCCTGTATTAGGACGNGCAACTTCCCTAAGCACCTCTCCACAGCCAGTCTCAACCAGCTTTGAGACAACGTCGCCAGTCTGTTTCAAGCAGGGTAGCTTTGGTCGCAGCAACAGTCCTTTACGGCCATCGCGATGCCCGAAGATTGTCAAGCAGTGCAGGCGGTGGTGACATTGACTTGGCCAGCATCGGATTCCAAGCAGCTTATCCAGGGATTTCACAGCCGCGAGAAAACCTAGGAGCACGTCCCGCAACACAACTGGACGGAGAATGCCACCGCAGTCGACAAGGTCAACCCACCCTGGTTTTGCACAAGTAGTCACCCGCAGAGGCGGCAGCCGCCCTGTACACACCACAAAGTTGGCGAGTAGCTCAAGGAACGTTATCCCAGTAAGAGCATGCACCGCTGGCGTAGCTGTGGCGGGCGGCCACTGCAGCTGTCGGCTCCAATCGTAGATGCTGTGCAAAAACCCTGTTGGCCATGCTGTTGTCCGCTGCAGTCGTGACTCAACATCAGGTGGTCCCGGGGGCGGTGGGGAACACTGCTGGTACTGATCATCCAACGCACACCATTGCTGAGTGCGATGCGCCGCGTCAGCATCGGCAGAGAGGTTATCATCCGTAGTGGTTTGGCGGGCACTCTTGAGCTGGCCAACCGCTTTGGTCAACTCGAGAAGATACTGGAAGTAGGCAAACAAATTGTTCTCCTGTAGCTCATACCAGTCGGCAATGGAAGCAAGCTGGTCACTGAGTCCATTCAGGTCCTCCTTCTCGGCGGCCTTGGCTGCAAGATCCGCTGCATGATTCCCCAGTGCCGGTAGAAGCTCTTTGTCAGACACCTCGTGGAGGTTTTGGTGAGATTTTACCTTATGCAGAACCAGGTTGCTGGGGCGACGGTGGGGTAGCAATGCAAGAAGGTCTCCGGCTGATGAAGAAAATGGCTCGTCCACTGTAGAGTCCAACCACTTCTGGACGACACTCAATGCACTGCTGGAGTCCGCCCAGGCATGAAAAGTCTGCTGGGGCTGTGCCGCTGCAAGACGAACAACTTGAACCAACGCTGCAACCTCAGCTCTGTAAATTGTCTGCTCACCTGGCAGGAGCCCCTGTGCCACAACCGGGAACAGGGCCTGAAGTAAGTCTGGTCGGTCAATGACAACTCGCAAGTCCGGCACATGAGCACTTCGATTGCAAAACACGACACTCCATGCGGCATGGCGTGCTGCAGGGCAAGTTGGATAGACACAAGAGCCATCTGTGAACAAACAGTGCTCAGCATCGGGCTGCTGTTGAAGTAGGTTTTGCAGGCAAGGTGGCTGCGGTAGGGAGCGACTGTTCCATAGCAGCCGAAGGAAACCTTCATCAGCATGCGTCACGGGGAATGGCGCGTGGATCCAGTGAGGACTGAAATCACAAACCCATTGCAGGAGATCCTGAAACGGCTGGCGNGCATGCGTCACGGGGAATGGCGCGTGGATCCAGTGAGGACTGAAATCACAAACCCATTGCAGGAGATCCTGAAACGGCTGGCGCACATGAAGCATGGCTGGACATTCCAGCAAACGATGCGCCTTAGTATCGACTCCTCCGCAGTGCAGACAGGCCCTGTCAACAAGAGGATCATACGCAGCTCGTGCAGCCCTGGACATAAAGCCGCCAACGACATTGTGCGCCAAGTGCAACTGGGCGCCTTGCGGGAACTTGTTTAGCACTCGGCTCATGAGCCGTGGGCATGGACACACAGGCTGCTGTAGGCCATTGCGATGGCAGATGCGTTCATGGAGAGATTCATTCCAAGCAGCTTGACACGCGGTTCGAAGCTGTTTCGGCGTACTCTGAAACAAGCTAACTCGCCAATGTCCAACACCCTTAAGGACTCCATCAGACCTCAGCACCCTGGCCTGAGACTTGAGCAGCTTGGCAAGTGCTGTGGCCGGGCCGATGGTACGACGGTTTGCAAGTTCAATGTTACTGGCAAGTTCCAGCCATTTCCGCCCATAATCAGGAAGAACCTGCAGCAGGCGTCGCAGCGCACTGAGAGCCTGAACAAGTAAGTAAACTGCTGGGTCAAGGATCGAGACAGTGAGGCAACCCAACGCAAGGTGCGGCGACATACTGTGGCGTTCACCACAGAGGGCCCTGGCCGCTCCTGTGCGCAACTGGTCAAGTTTAGTCTCCGGGACATGGTGACCCTCCAAGCCGTACAAGGCTGCCGGCCATACTCCTGTCTGGACAAGATGTGCCGCATTTTGGAGTGGGCGGTGTTGGCGCTGGAGTCGTTTTAATCGCTGGAGGCCCTCAGTAATGCGGGCCGCAGCTTTGCCCAAGCCACCAACACGACTAAACCGAAAAGCAACCCCAAGATCCTTTGCCTCATTAACAAGCTTGAGGCGGCTGCCTGCAGGACCTCCTGGTACCGGAAGCCGCGCCCAGAACGAGCGTATGTCTTTCGTGGTACCCCAGCAGAAGGATTTGGTCCAGTCAATGGGCAAACAGAGGCTATGGCAGAAGTCAGTCGCATCAAGGAGCAGT
>BGNK01006696.1:0-24269 GCA_003297005.1 Symbiodinium sp. clade A Y106 | reverse complement strand
GGGCAACGCCTGTGCAACAATGAGGGCACCGCCCTAGGGGACTGATGGCAAAGTCCAGCGACCTGCCTCCTTGTACCAAGTGCTCAAAGAGCTGCTGCTGCACTGTACAGTATGCAGTGGCACTCTTTTCCCTAGGCCCTTCTTTTCGTTAGTTTCTAGTTACGGCTCCTTTTTTCCTTCTCTGAGGATGTCGGCAGGTCAGCTACTAAGGGGCGGCGCTGGCTTACGGCACGTCTCGAAGTTTCTGATTCGCCCGCTATGAGCAGAGCCCGCTCGCTCAGCGTCCAATAAAATTGTTGTTATCGTTGTTATTGTTGTTATTGTTGTTGCTGCTGTTGCTGCTGCTGCTGTTGTTGTTGTTCTGGTTGTTCTTGTCTTTGTTGCTGCTGTACATGTTGCTGCTGCTGCCACTGCTGCCGCTGCCACAGCTTCGAGAGGAAGCAGCATCGCAATGGAGTGGGTTATGTTTGTAGTGGGTTTCGTAGTGTCTAGACTCCAGACCATGTGTGGGTTTGTACATGCCGGTCATAATCCTGATGATGATGATGATGCTGATGCTGATGCTGATGTTGATGCGGATGCTGAAGATGACGGTGATGATAAATGATGGCTATGATGACGATGATGATGATGATGAGGATGATGATGAAGCTTCTCGGCCCGAGGAACAGCGGGCACCCATGTCAGGTGAAACATGCGACGCCATGGACTATGACGACCGAGCTCTGCCGTTCAGATACCGAGGGCGCCGGCACATGCGGACGCCATTGAGGACTTTTCTCCTGCTGCTGTTGCTGCAGGCCGTGCCGGGGCGAATGCTCCTGAGCCTCATCGCAACAAGCGTCCCAAAGGGCCACCGCCGCCACCCGGTGCAGCGACCGTTCGAACCAACTTTGCTGGCAACAGACTGTGCGGTAAACAGGCGGACCCACAAGCTGCCCCTGAACCGGACTCTGATGACATCGAAAGCTGCACCAGTGACGCACGTAGCTCCAGTGCAAACGGCAACCCCCAGGCTGCTTCCAATGACACGGACCTGCCTAGCATTGTGTCCTTGGAACTGGTTGGTCCCCCTCTGGACAGGGCCAAGGTTTTTCTCAGAGATTTGCATCGACAAGAGCTTAATGCTACCCAGCCTTGGGCTTCGGCCCGGTCGATCGGGTCGAGGCTTGGATGGACCAAGCGAGACTTGGCCAAGCGCGATTGGTCATCGACACAGGGGGCAGCGTCTTGGCTGCTCACCGGCTCGCGATTACAAGACTGGCTTGCCTTTGTCCACGAGGAGGGACATGCCCCCAGATCCGAGTAAGCTGGCCGAGCGGGGCACCCTGTGCAGCACGCTTCTGGGCGTTTTATCGACCTCGAGCCTCCCGTGCCGCCCAGTTCCAAAGGCCAGCCGGCAGTATACTTACTAGCCGCCATCCTCGTAGACCCCCATGGAATAGGAAGCCCAAATATAGGACCTCTACTTTTCCGTACAGTAAGCGCCCTCACAGGTGTCAAACCGAGCCTTGGCAGACGTGTGGCTGCTGCAGCTCTACCAGAGGTATCCTCCCGGACTGCTTCCTTAGTCGTAGTGTAATCTCCCGCTCCCCCACTCGACCCAGAGTCGAACGCACATGTTCAGGCCGCGGCGGTCCCAAGTCCGCCGGGGGTGGAATCACAAGGCGGCTCCTGTCGTTAATCATAGCCACCTCAGAAGCGAGGGTCTCCCTTGCTGCCACGGCAGGGGAAGGACTCAGCCCCTCGGGGCTGGGGAAGCAACGTGGCTTTGCGCAGGAACACGGCTTTCATCAGAGTCCCATGAAGCATCATTCAGTGAAAAGCGTGCTTTCCGCCCTGCCAGGAACCGTGCTCGGCAATCGCTGGCAGGCGGCACCACTTACCGAGGACAGTGGTTCACCAGAGCCGCCCTACAAGCTATTAATGGGTCCCCTAGCCTCAGGCCCACCCCTCGTAGAGTAGAATCGCAGAGCAAAGCACAGACATCCGGCAAACAACCAGTCATACGCTGCCTCAGTTGGAATGCCAGTGGGCTGTCTTCAGCCCTGCTCCAAGAGCTGATAGCTTGGCTTGACACGGAGAACTGCTGTGATGTTCTAGTATTGCAAGAGACACATTGGGGTCCTTGTTCGGATTTCTACAGTGGGCGATGGGCTTGTCTGCACTCCTCAGGGCACGGCTCTGATGTTTCGTACGACAAACATGGAGGTATTCTCATCATGGCTAATAAGAGTGTGTTTCTGGACATGGCCTTTAAAGAGGTCTACCCTGGCTAGAGCCACGCACGCAAAAACCGGCTTAGTCTTTGATTTGGTAGGACTGTACCAGCATGTTTGGCGCACCCAGCTCACTAGCGAACAAAATATCACATCTATAGGAATGACATCTGGAACAAGCTTCACACCCTACTCCTCGGTGCTCTCACCACAAGCGCCGCACGTGGGGCCTGCGGCCACGCCGAAGACGGCGGGAACCGCTGCGGACAAGGCACTTGTGAAACTCCTTAGGGATCATAACCTGTGTGTCCTCAATAGTTGGGCAGCGAGACCCGCCACACTTTTGAATCACACCAGGGTAGGTCCCAGATTGATTTCCTCCTAGCTAGACTTCGCGACAGTAAGGGTACCGCTAGGCATGCCAAACCCTTGCACACATTCCCGGTAGGGTCGTGGCGAAAAAATGGCCACTGGCCATTGCTGGTCACTCTACCCGTCACGCCATATAGCAGACGACCCCACGCCACAGCCAAAGCCAGCGCCACTTTCGATAAGAAAGCACTGCAAGATGCTGTACTGCAAGACAGCCCAGAGGCTGCTGCCCTGCGGCATACCGTGGAGCATCGCCTGCAACATTTGCAGGTGGGAGGGTTGCTGCAAACCAAGGCGTCACGTCAATGACATTCTGCTTCAAAGTGTTCGTCTGCACTTTCCTCCAGCCGATAAACCCGACAACTGTATTAGTGCTCAAAGGCCCTTCCGCGCTTCGGCTCGCCACACGTGGCAGCTGTACCGGGAGTACAAGGCACCCAGAGTTGCTACAGGGCTCAATGTGTGGCGTGCGTGGTTTGCATACGCCAGATTTCGCCGGGCATCCTGTGCCCTTCGTGCACAGAGCCAGCAGCTCAAGCGTTCGGCATTTCTGGACAAACTCACAGCAGCTGAAACAGCAGCCACCACAGGCAATCAGAGAGTTCTACATCAAATTGTTAGAGGCTTAGCCCCGCCAAGCTTCCAGATAGTGTCTCGTATGAGAAACTCCGTTGGAAACCTGCTGAGCAAGGCGGATGAGATGCAACGTATCCTCTCTTACGCTAAGGATGTCTTTGCCAAACATCTAAACAGACAGGGCATCCCACGTCTGGTGCAGGATCTGGAAGTCTCAGACACAGCGGTCCAAAAGGAGCTTCAACGGCTCGGAGCCACCAAAGCCGTACCCGCAGATACAGCACCAGCTGCAGTCTGGAAGCTTTGCAACCATAGCCTCAGTCAGGTCTTGGGACCTGCTGTGCGACGGCACTTCAGTGCCGACAGCCACGAACTCCTCACCCAGGAGCTTCATGATGCGAGCATCTCTCTAATCCCCAAGCGTAATAAGCCGGCAACCGATGTCGCCAATCTGAGACCAATTGGATTGCAGTGCCCCTCCTCTAAAGTCATCGCCGGTATCATCAGGCACAAACTTGTCGAAATACTTGACCCTTGGTTGATCGATCAGCCTCAGTACGCTTACACAAAACGGCGAGGAACCTTCGACGCGATCCTCAGAGTGCACTCGCATTTCGAGTGCGTGAGCCAGCTCCTGAGATCCAATCGAATTGATCGCTTCCAGAAGTATCAGGGCCAACGACAGCTCCTTTTCTAGGAGGTATGAGCCTGAGCTTAGATTTGTCTAAGGCTTTCGACATGACAGATAGACCCAGATTGTACGACACCATGTCTGAACTTGGTGTTCCTCAGGATGTGATTTCTGTGGTGCAACAACTTTACCGGGATGCGAGATATATTTTCCGTACAGGTCCACTTGAGAACTCGATGACCCCCTCTAATGGCTTAAAGCAGGGATGCTTGATTGCACCATTTCTTTGGTGCTACTATACCCTTGACTTGCTCCGCACACTGCAACACAAGCGCAGTGCAGAGTGGGTTCTTCGGACCTTGACCCTCTTCGCCGACGATACTTGGGGAAGCTGGACCCTTCAGAACAAAGCGGAATTTCTCGCTGCCATCGACGATCTAACTGTCATTCTTGAAACACTAATTGAGTACCGCATGGAGATCAACTACGGTAAAACTGCGATCCTTTTGCGACTGGAAGGCACACAGGCCAAGGCCACTCTTCTTGAACAAAGCTGTCTCAAGAATGGGGTCAGGCACTTGCACGTCCCAGTCCATGGGCAGATGGAGCTCATACCCATTAAAGACGTCCATGATTACCTGGGCACTCTAAGGTCACCTACCGGCATCGCCTTGACGCCAACCTGGCACACCGCCTTCAGGCTGGCCAGCATAAGCATCAGCAATTGAAGAAGACGCTTAACGGGAGTCATGCACTTTCCTGCTCTCACCGCGTGCGTTTGTGGACCGCTTGTGTGCAAAGCAGTCTCTACTATTCTCTTCCTGCTGTAGGAGTGACTAAGGATGGACTCTCCAAGCTCACCAAAGCAATGACGAAACACTTACGCGCCATTTATCGGCAGCCAGCTCATCTCACTCATAGCACCAACGACGCAATATGGGCCAAAGCCTCTGTCCCACAGCCGGGACCTGCCCTTTTGCATGCGCTTGAAGCTTTCACTCACAAACTCCGGACGAAGGCCAATGCAGCCCCAGACATCACCACATCAGATGCCATTTTCGATCATCTTCTTAATCTTCACAATAGCCTTACACGCACCATACAGGATCTTCATGTCCTCGCCACTTCTTCATCTGCACAGCCCAACTCTAACTCCTTCCCGTGTCCTGAGTGTGCCGCGCCTTTCTCTTCCGACAACGCTCGTCGGATACACTGTAAACTCGCTCACGGGCACCTCCCCGAGCACGGGACTAGCCGTCCCATGAAGTTTCAGCCTCATTTGCATGCGTGTGGGGGGCTGCCCCAATGCCAGCTCTGCGGACACCGCTTTGTCAGGTGGCAGCACCTGCGCACTCACATTGAGGATGGCTCCTGCGAGCACCTCGGAGGTGAGAGCATGACCAAGCATCCGCCACGCAATCCTGATGCTCAGGCCCAGTTGGCTGAGGCGGCGGACCCTACTGTGCCAAGCCAGGCTACGGGAGTACGACAAAACCTGCCGCTGCTTATGCGAAGTGAGTTCTTGAATAATCTGCACAATTGGGAAGCTCTGCTGCGTGATCCTCGCCTCCGCTCCGACCTTCAGTCACACTGTACTATCTGTCACATGTGGGTTGCTGATTTTCGTCATGTGCGACAGCATATCACCAGAGTACATGAGCCGGAGCACCCTGGACTCATAGCAGCTGCCCTTAAACATTGTGCCACTTTCAAGCGGCAACTATCCCGTGATCATGACTGCCCTTGGTGCCGCCGAAAGGTGTGGGCTCCCGGGCGACACTCGCAGCAGTGTGTTGTGTTGTTTCAGGTCAGTGTAGCCAAAGAGTACTATGAACGACAGGTCCGAGCCGGACTCATTGACAGAGCTCAACCCGGAGACCGCGATCTTTGCTCACTGCCTTCCTTCTTTGCTCACAAGCACACACCCATCAGTACGCACAGAACCGAGCCCAGCAAAGGAGAAGGAGAAGGAGAAGGAGCAATCCAACAAGCGGCCCCGACAAGAAGCCGGCAATCGCCTACAGAATCCAACGCAAACCGGGACCAGGGGAAATGACCGACAGCAGACCAGCCTCAGCAACGACCTCAAGCTGTTAGCACGCCTCCTCACACAGCACGAGGACCAATTGGCAGCTCTTCGTATGGACAAAGCCTTCGTCCTTTTCGCGCGCCAAGACACGTACTCGATCACACCGGCCATGTACGCAATCTCAGTAGAGTGGAACCAGAAGAGGGAGGAGAACCCGGAGGTAGTTCAGTCCCCACTTCGAACTCTACTACTAGCATGCTTGATTCGAGAGCTGTTGCAGCGCATTCAGAAGATGGTCGCGACCTCAGAGGGCATGGACAAGCTGAAAGCTGCCAACTGGGTGAGCGCGGGGGGGGCGAGTGGAACTTCATGAAGTTTTGTCACCGCACCAAGAAATTGGTACACAATCCGGACAAATCCGCCATGGGACACGACGAAGTCATTCGTCTCCTCAGCTTCCTGCTGACGTCACTGCAGGGCGACATCATTCACAAGTTTTGCAGCACCCGTCCATTGAAGCAGCTGGAGCCCACAGACAATCACCAGCTCTCTCCTGCCGCCTGTTGTTCGGAACTTTTCAGGTCTGACGGGGATAAGAGCTATGCAGCTCTTGGGTTTCTACATGCTTGGCTGGCGCGATGCCGAGCGGCAACACGACGTTGCGGAATTGATTGATTACCTTCATCAGAGACTCCTCATCAGGTCCTGCGGGGGCTCATGGCAGGGCCGTCGCCAGAGCATGCTTGGGGAGCTTGAAAGGACCGCAGTTGCCTTGCTGACACAGTGCATTCCTCTCCCAACCCCTAAAACACATAGCCCTAACCTTCAAGATCTCATTGCAAATTGGCATGAGCAAGAGTACGGACAAGCCCTGGTCGAAGCAGGACAATGGATGTTCATGCAGCTACCGCGCTTCCAGTACAGGAGAGATCGCATCACAAAGACTCGTCAGCAGTATCACATCACATCAGCACTGCAGGTGCCGATTTTCTGTCATCACGATTCGCTTGATGTGCAGTGGCGCTCTTACACAGTAGCAGCGTACATTAGACATCATGGTGCCCTGCCATCCTCAGGTCACTACACGACATTGGTCGCTGCCGACGGGGGTTTCGATGTGCACGACGACCATAAAATAGCACGTAGAGCCGATGCCAGTGTGTGTGCCAAAGCCGGCCGTGATATATACATTCTAGCGCTTGCCAGAGCCCCTGAGCCCGCTCCTACTGCAGCACTTCCTGTTCATCTATCCGATAGTGTAGCCGCTCAGCCGGATGCCGACAACCATACTCTGGCCTCGCAAAGCTCCGCTACCATTGGACCTGCACCTTCACTCGTTGGACGACTGCCTGAAAGCACTGCATCCTCGGCTACCGCTGACACAGGTCTGAAGCGTTACTTTCGACGGAAGGTGTAGACTGATGAAGCAAACAATTCTTTAAGCAACCTTTTGACTGATGTTCGACTGACGTCTGACTGTACAGAACATGGGACCTCCTTCTTTCAAGCAGTAAGCCATTCCAAGGGCATCTGTGCCATGCCGTGAAGATCGGCCGGTGCTAAGCACTGTAGGCACGCGCTGGACAGGAACTCATTCTGCCGCGGGGGAAGAAGAGGATGATGATGATGATGATGCTGGTCATGATGATGATCATTATCATGATCATAATCATGATGATGATGATGATGGTGCTGAGGATGATGATGATGATGATGATGGTGATGGTAATGATGCTGATTATGCTGATGATGCTGATGATGATGATGATGATACTGATTGATGATGATGATGATGCTGCTGCTGCTGCTGGTGGTGGTGGTGGTGGTGGTGGTGGTGGTGGTGAAGCCCCGCGGCTCGCAGGTGAGGCCCTTGAACTTGGGGTTTTGTGCTGGGTCGGGGTTTCTTCTTCTTTCTTTTGGCCTTGGCTTGGGGTTTTTTCGGCGAAGTTGTAGATGCCTGGCGATGGCACTGCAGACAGCGGCGAAGGATCCGACATGTCGAGCATGGAAGCCGCGGAGGCGGCCGACTACCAGGACTCCTCGTGATCACCAGCGCAGCGGCCCTCCTGGTCCTCATGAACTTCGACCTCGAGGACCTCCTCCGCCAAGGCCGGTCAACGAACCGTTACCGCCTCGACTTGCCACCGGAGGGCGTATCGACCCGGCACATGCCCTGCCGGAGCCTTCTGACAGTGACTCGCAACCAGAGCGGCGCTGGCCAACTTTGGAAGGAGCCAGGGTCTCAGGGCCGCGGCTGCCGGACGGAAGATTCGAGAGGTCCAGTTCTCGAGGAAGGCGACAGCTCTGGAGACGACGCCGACGGCGACCCCAACGAGGAGGAGGCCGCAGACAGCGGAAGCGACGAAGGCAGCTCCACCTGGAGCACTACTACCCTTGTTCTGGCGGCTAACTGTCTGGAACATGCGCGGGAAACCCTGGTGCAGCTGTCTAGGCAACAGTCAACAGCTCAATGACACGGAGCTGCTCACCAGTCGTGAGCTTGGAGGCAGAGTGGACGGACTTCGCCGACGGCTGCCCTACAAAGCTGCCGGCTGCTTGCTACAGCTTGCGCGCCTTCGCGGCGGGAGTCTCAGCAGCGTGTTGTTCCAGCCTTTGTCCATGCTTCACCCCCTAGGCCACTCCTTAAGCCCCAGACATCCCAGAGCCAAAGTACGAAGCAGAACCCTAAACCTTACGAGGAAAGTGTCCATGCCAGCCGGCTGGCGCGCCGAACATCCTCAGCATGGCTTCGGCTCCGCACCTGGCCGAGCACCAGGCGTGCCGGCAGTACGCTCCTCTAAGGTTAAGCACCTTACTCACCCTAACCCGACACACGCCTCACCTCACCTCAGCCGAGCCGGTCCCAAATCCGGCACCTGTCTCATTGCATTGCTTGCCTTTCAGCACATCACAGAGACAGGCGGGGCGAGGGTTGCACCTGGATCCGCGCCAGGTGTGGGACTCGCTTCGGCGGGGAAGACGCGCGGAGAGGCACTCCCGAGAGTCGTTCCTGAGGGCTTCCCAAAACATGTTAAAAGGGCTTTTCCGCGTGCTAAAGGTAGGGCGGCTCGATCTCTTTGCGGAGGCACATGGTACCGGGGCAAATGGCATGACAGTAGCACGCTGCAAGCACTTAGCAAGCCCAGCTCCCGACCTGTGTTACCCCCGCTGCGCGTCAATCGTAGACCAGTACGTAGATCTAAGACCGATCTGTGCATGCTATCGTGGAACACTAGTGGTTTAGGGGGTGGGGTCTATCAAGAGCTACTTGCTTGGCTTGAACACCCCGAGCACACTGCCTACCAGCTGGTCGTTCTGCAAGAAACCCATTGGCATCAGGTGTCAGACTACTGCAGTGGGGGCTGGCAATGCATTCATTCCTCAGGCTTCGTAGAGGGAGCCAAGCCGGACAGGTCGAGCGGGCTTCTGATCATGCTGGCCAAGGCCTTCTTCTGCGACATTGCCACTCAGGAGTTGCATGCAGGGCGGCTGTTACATGTGCAGACCATCTATAAACCCACTGGGCTACCCATAACAATCTTGGCCTTATACCAGCATGTGTGGCGTACACAGCTGTCTTCATCAGAAAACCTCCGGTTGCAGGGCGAAATCCTCAGCTCCATCAAGCACATATTAGATCATACCCCCACCAGACATCACCTTGTGTTGGCCGGGGATTTTAATGCCAGCCTCAGTCCTGAAAGGGCGAGTGTGGGGCCTGCAGCACCAAGTCAAGTGCATCCAAACCACTGTGCACAGCTGCAGCAGCTTCTTGTTGACCATCAGCTGGTGGCGACGAACACGTGGCATGCCAAGCCGTGGCACACGTACTGTAGCTCGGGGGTCTCTATAGTCAAATCGACTACATCATCACGCGGGCTGCTGATGCTAGGGGATCAACTAAGCACGCGGCGCCGCTTGTGCAGTTGCGCCAGGCTGGGCACTGGCCGATCCATGCCAGGGTGTGCCTCCAGCCGTATCGGCGGCACCCGCCNTAAAGTCAAACCGACTACAGCACCGCGCGGGCTGCGTGGGCTGGGGGATCAACTAAGCCCGGGCCGCCGCTTGGGCAGTTGCGCCAGGGTGGGCACGGGCCGATCCATGCCAGGGTGTGCCCCCAGCCGTATCGGCGGCACCCGCCTCAGCCGCAACGACTCACGACCGTGTGTGATGTCTCTGCCCTCCAACAGGCCGTTGCCATGCACACGCCTGCTGCTCAGGCCTTACAGGCAGCTGTGGCAGAACGCCTGGCTAAGTGTCACACGTGCGACCCTAGCACTGCACAATACGAGGTCAACAGCATCCTGCTTGAAGCTGCGAAGGCGCACTTTCCCTCGCCTCCGAGAGTGGACCAGCGCATCTGTGCGCAGCCTACATTCCAGACTAATGCCAAGCACACTTGGCGTCTGTATGCCCAATTGAAGGCACAGGCGAACGCCACGCTCCCGGTGGTGTGGATGAAGTGGCGCGCTGCAGTGCGCTTCAGGCAGGCATCACTGGCTCTGAGGGCGGCAGGCTTCTCACGGCTCCCCAGGAGCTCGAGGCCATCGTGCGGTACGGGCACCGAACCTTTGCAGCCCTCTCAGACGTGGGTGGTCTGCGCCCACTTTCAGGCACCGGCCCAGGAGCCGCTGAGGGGAGACTGGCGGGACTGCTACATTTCATGGATCCCAAGCCGACTAAGAAACCGCTGTCGGTATCAGATCTCAGACCCATTGGCCTGCAATGTCCCTGCAGCAAGGCACTCTCCGGGGTGCTGCGTGAGTTCTTGTTGAAAACCCTGCAAACAGATATAGCACCACTGCCGCAATTTGCCTACACCAAGCAAAGGGGCACGGCGGATGCCCTCTTCCGGGTACATGCCCACTTCGCTGAAGTGGCGAACTTGCTGGCGCAGAATGTGGTCAATCGTTTCCAAAAGCAGCAGGGAAAGAAAGCGGCACGGTGCCTGGGAGGCTGTAGTTTATCCCTTGATTTAAGCAAAGCTTTTGATGGGGTCAGCCGCCCCATGGTCTATGACACACTTGCACAGCATGGAGTGCCGTCTGAGGTGATCAATGCCATCCAGCAGCTTCATCTCAGTTCCACATATAAGTATACGGTAGGCACCCACGTCGGGGGCACCCAGACCACTAATGGGATAAAGCAGGGATGTCGCCTTGCTCCTTTCCTTTGGTCATACTTTACTGTGGCGTATCTCCGTAGGATCATCAATCTTCGAGAACTGCAGTGGGTTCTTCAGACCCTAACGCTGTTCGCGGATGACATTTGGGTAAACTGGGTCATCAAGAAGGCCTCTGACTTTCGCAAAGTGGTGCAGGACCTCGAACTCCTGCTGACTACGCTGGAGGCCATGCACCTCACTGTCAATTTCCGCAAAACAGCTGTCCTGCTGAAACTCGTGGGATCAGACGCAGCTGGTCTACTTAAAGAGTTCACCTCCTACCAGGCGGGCCAACTTCACCTTCATCTGACGGTCTCGGGTCGACATTGCACCATTCCGGCGCGCACCCACCACGAGTATCTGGGCACTGTTGTGTCGTACGCTGACCGTGTCAGCCGCAATGTTAGGAAGCGGCAACAGGCTGGACAAGCCCGGCAACAGGCCATCAGGCGCGTTCTCAACGGACATCATATCCTGTCGGACCGGCACCGCATCAGCCTTTGGAGATCTTGCGTTTACTCCAGCGCCCTCTACTCACTCCCGTGTGTCGGTTGCCATGATAAGAGCCTTGCTGCCCTCGACAGTGCCCTGGTCAGGCATCTGAGGGCAATTCTGCGCATACCTGCTCACCTCAGTCATGTCACGAACAGCATGGTCTGGCAGCAGGCCCAATTGGATCGACCGGTCGTGACCGTCACGCGGCAACTGAAAGCCCACCTTGACAGGCTGGGTCACAAGCAAGCCTGTGCTCCGGATGTCACCACTGATCCCAAGGTCCTGGACTACATCATCTGAAGGCGCTTGAAGGGCTTCTGCAGCGCGAAGCACATGCCCCACCGAGCCTTGCACTGGCGGATAGCCTCCCTGAACCGGTACAGTGCCCCACTTGTGCACGTACCTTCCCCACTCTTAATGCGATGCGGATCCATAGTAAACTACAACATGGGCTTCTCCCGGACCACCCTAGGCAGCCCACCTTGTTTGATGCTACCAAGCATGCGGTCAATGGGCTACCGGAGTGCCGGCTTTGTCGGCGTAGATTCTTCCGCTGGCAACAGCTGCAGAAACACATAGAAACGGGCTCATTCTTCTTCAACCAGAAGAAGATTTCGATTTTCCCATGGACATGATCATGATTTGGTTCAAAACCTGCATGAAAATCGTGCGAAAACTGACATACAGCGGTGTTTTGGTTTCTGGTGCCCCAAAAAACTAACAATGTTGTTTTTTTTGCTGAAAAACTAACATTGTTGTTTTTTTGGTGAAAAACTAACAACGTATACTTTTTGGTCAAATGTAGGGTTTTTTTGCTACATTGGCCTCTCCAGGAGGAGGGGACAGCCTGACTAGACATCCAGTCGGTGAGGCTGAACAGCTGCGACTGCATCAGGTGAATGTTGTTGCGGCAAGCCTCCCGAACCCTGCTGACCCTGCAAGTGCGTCAGCTGCACCTGACTCAGAATCTGATCTACCGTTGGTTCGACGGCCCTCCTTCATACGGGCACAGGCCAGATGGGAAAGGTGGGCGCTCGATCACGCGGCTCGAGCTCAGCTGCGGTCGCACTGTGTCATTTGCAACATGTGGCTTGCAAGCAGCAAACATGTGAAACAGCACTTCAACAGAACGCACGCTATGCATTTAGGAGGCATGTCTGACGTTCAAGTCCCAACTCACCCGGGGTAGGGCCTGCCTGTTCTGCCACTCCAAAGTGGGCGCACCGGCAAGGCACTCGCAACAGTGCACGGTGCTTTTTCAACTCACAGTCGCACACCTCTATGTGCAGGACCATTCTGCACCAGATGGCCGTGATGACGGAGACCAGCCTGGAGAACCTAGAGGCGGACATCTTCCGTCATTGTTTTCCGAGCGGGGCCCCGCCGGCTACTCCGGCTCCATCCGCGGCGCCACCGGGGACGGGAGGACGAACCAAACGTCAACGGCCGGGATGGCCGAGCCGCGCTCATCAAACGACGCCGGTGGCACAGTACTTTCAGCCCCAGACCAACCTCCAGGAGCATGTTCGTCTGATGAGCAAAGTGGTCCTGCAACAGGCCGATGCCTTGCAGCTGCTACAGCTGGATCGGGGCTTCATGATGTTTCTCAAGCAGGATGCACGCAGCATCCTGCCATCGTTGCTGAACATGTCTCGGGAGTGGAGGCAGAAGAAGGAGCAGGGCGACCCAACCCTTGTCTCGCCTCTACGAACCATCCTACTAGCAGGGCTGCTGAAAGAGATGTTGCAACGATTGCAAGCTATTTCAGCTACCGCCGAAGGCCGCAAGTCGGCCCAAGCAGCGGGGTGGATGACGGAGGGGGGCGACTGGAACTATCTGAAGTGGTGCGCCAAGTCCAAGCGCCTGCTGACGGATGCCTCCAAACCGGCGTTGCAGCATACCGAGGCGGTGCGGCTGCTCAACATGCTGTACAGCAACATGAAGGGCGACATCGTCCTGAATTTCTACAGCACCCAGGGGATGCAGAGATTGGAGGAGCAGGGGGCTACTTCCGCGGCGTTCAAGCTGGAAATCAGCCTCAGGGGGCAGGATGCGACCGGGGTGCACGAGGCCTTGGTGAAGTTCATCAACAACGCCTCCACGGGCCTGATTGGCATGTCGCTCCGCCGGGAGAAGAGGGACCGAGGGCCCTCTACAGCAGCAGCTGGCTCAGCTGACGTACGGCAGCTGAAGGGGATGGCAGCCACATCCTCCGATGCGGCTGGGCACATGTGTCAGGCCAGTGAGGATATGCCGTGCTCTCAGCCTCGGACCCCACCCTTTCGCCTCCTCAACCCTGGTAATCAGTGCTATCTCAATGCAGTGGCGTACAGCCTCTGGCTGATAGCCAGTCGCGTGCACTCGGTGCTCACTTTGCCCAAGGTGCTCGGGGACAACAAAGCTGGGTTCTTTAAAGCACGCCAGCTTTTTGCTTACCATCTGCTCGGATGGCGGCAGCCTGAGCGGCAACATGATGTCACGGAACTCATCTTGCATTTGCTTCCCAAGCTCGCACGTCCAGCGGTGACAGGCGGGGTGGAATTGCGGCAGCAACAGCCGACAGGCCTGTATCGCCGCTTTGATTCACCCATCACACAGTGCATTGTCCTTCCTGCCATGCCCAAACACTCCGAAGAACTTCAGACCCTCATGCATTTTTGGCATACGCAAGACGTCATGCATGCACTGGATGTCGAGCACACTTGGCTCCTGCTGCAGCTCCCACAATTTAAGTGGATTCGGGGTCGTAGTCAAAAGTGCTACAAAGCCCTTCACTTAGCGTCCTCGCTGCAGGTCCCGGTGTATGCCAACAGCACGGACCTTACAGTCCGATGGGTTCGTTATCATGTCGCGTGTTATATCCAGCACCATGGTCCGAGACCTGATCGAGGACACTACACGGTGATCCAAATGGGGTCTGCTAGAGCCGAAGAACATTGGCTCTTGGACGACGAAAAAGACCCCCTGCGCTTGGACGCAGCCATGCTTGCGCACGCTGCCCAAAACAAGTATGTGGTAGCTTTAATCAATGCCTCCACAGCCCTCTACAGCTCAATCGAACCCCCCTCTGTGCCGGAGCATCATGCCGACTCCTATCTATATACCGGTGAACGACTTGCCGAGACAGGAGATGGACTGGCACGCGGCTCAGCTCTTCCTCCTGGAGTACCAGTTGAGGCAGATTGCGGCGGACATGGCCAGTCTCAATCAGATCTATCACGAGCTGCACCATCGAGTTCGGATGCTGGAGATGAAGCTCGATCGATTCATGCACCCGAGGGGACACAACAAAGTGGCTGCGGAGCTACAGATCGTGATTTTCGTCGATGAGCTCGATGAGTGAACAAGTTACTCATCCAAGGCGCTTTGGCGCGGAACAGCTCTCTACGAGCATTTGGTGCTGCTTCCGAGAGAAGCCGTCCATGCAATAAGCATGTGATGTAATAGTGCCCGCTAGACCGGACTTCTGGCTGCGTGAGAAGAAGGTGGTGGTGGTGGTGGTGGTGGTGGCGGTGGCGGTGGCGGTGGTGAAAAAGGAGAAAAACTCGTGCTACTGCTACTGCCACTGCTTATTTATTGGTCAAGAGGCGGACAAGCCGCCTTCGCTGGGGGCCAGGCCGAGTGACATGGCACAAAAGCATGCGGCAAGCTAGGTAGCACGCATGCTTCCTCTGAGCTAATTTCGCGTCCATGCAGAACCACAAACAGATAGTTGCGAAACCCGCGCATGCTGCTGCTTCTCGGTCTAGGGCTCAGCTTCATTGTTTTTGACGTGGTGATTGAATTCGTGTTTCTCAGTTCCTGCACGTCTAGTGGATGACGGACGATTTCTGCAATGTAAATGCTTGAGTCAAAGCCTTGGCTGCCGACACAGGAGCCTCTGGCGTACCACGACGAAGCAGCAGCAGCAGCTGCAGCAGCAGCACTCAGTCGCCACAGATGCCACGGACTTGCTTGACTCTGCCAGAACAGCATGCACAAACCTAAGCTCAAATCATTTGACGCAAGACATTTTGAAGCGTCCACCTATTCAGCGGGCCATGGGCCATGGCCGCCTCACACTAGACGGAGGACAGTAGGCTGGTCAAAGCCGAAACCAGGGCGACACCAAGGCCGGTGACCTAAGTCAGTGATGTCAAGTCCGATATGCATGTGCTCAACATGGCTCGAGGACGCGAGGGCGCGAGGACGACGATTCCTTGCCTTCGTCGCCATGCTGGGCACCGTAAGCATCGTAATGGCGTGGACTCCGAGCGCTTCGGCCACCTTCACCTCGGCTGCTCTGCTGCTCTGCTGCTATGCATGGTTACATTTCTGTTGTCCAGTTTGGGCTTCGGCCACTGCGTGCCGGCTCGCTGTGCTGGAAGGAACAGACAAGACCTCAAAGCTAACAGGACTGTCATGGTAAGAATGAATGATCATGGATCTACATTGCCTGAACCTCAGAGACTCCTATGCATCCACCCTGCTCGGGGCGCACGGCACCACTTCCGGCGTCGGCTATAAATAGCGTGGCATCACCATCCTCGCAAGTGCTGAAAGGAAAGTCACGAACAAGTACACTGAAGTGGAGCTGTGCTCCCGACCCAGCACATGTCGACCGGGTTTGACACCTGTATGAGCACCAATGCTGGCTTTGCCCCTACGAGTAGTTCCTTCGACATGACAGCGCCAAGTGCGGCTTGCCTGGGCAACACGGTGGACACAGTGGTCATCCGCGGCACAGCCATTGAGGCTGTCCTCACTCCTCCTGAGCTCGTCGGTACCACGGGTCACATCTCACGGCACGTCTGCTGCGATTCGACGAAGTGAGACCCGAGCAACGCAAAGATGCCTGGCCGGCCCTGCACCGGACGCCCGGCATAAAAAATGCCGGAAGATGTAATAGCCAGACCTTGCCAATCAAGTCACTGTGTAGCTTCCGGCATTGACCGACCAAGCGGACAAATTGCAAACTACTGGTACATACGATTACATACTGGTACGTCAGCTATAGTACAGCTATTGCACCAGTCTTGACAACCTCTTCTAGATTGCCAAGCATGTTTGGCTGAATCGGGCAAAACCCGAGGCAAGGACATGTGACAACAGAATCAGCATCCATCAGTTGTCGGCACGGGAATTACTTTTGCATGTCGCTGCTACACATACCGCCGAATGAAAACTGTGAAAAGCACACCGCTGAGCACCACTGCGACCCTTTCTGGTCCGACCCGCCTGTGACAGCCTGCAAGTTGTTGGCGAGAGCATGTGCGCCCGCCTGCAGGGAAGGCCTATAGAAGCGTTTTCCTGCCCTTGCCGTCCAGTTTGTCCACGCCTTGGACTTGGGAGCAGCCGCTCCCCCAGGAAGTGGAGCTGGTACAGTCTGCGGACCACGCACCAAAGCACCTGGCGTTGCTCTTCATCGTGTTGAGGGCTCGGCCCCACGGTTGCTCGCGATTCTGCTGAGACATTCACTAGCATTCCCTTTGATGGCGTTGCCCCAATACAGGGTAAACCTGGCAGAAAAAGCGCTGGAAGTTAAACCGCAAGAGTGCAATGGATGCATGCAGGCCAAGATTGCATCAAGACAGCCCGGTTGACATGTCCACAGCCACTGGCCCAGGTTGATAGATCTCAGGCCTCGGAACTCTTACGTTCACTCCGCCAGTCAGTATCTTCTGAAGCCCCTGGCGTTGTCGGACTCATGGGCTGGGATGTTGCGGGAGCTCCATCCCTCGTGTCATCATGCGTTGTGTACTAAAGCTGCGTTCGACAAGTTCGACATGTTGTCATAACTGGGATCTGTACGCGTTTAGCACCGGGATCCAGGATCCATCACCAGCTGTCCTGCTGAAGCACGACCGCAACGACCGCAACGTGTGCATGTAAATTCTCCACAGCAAAGCTTCGGTGCGCAGCAATCGGTCCAGAGCCGCTTTGGAAGCGGAGCCTCGGCCGCTTCCAAAGCATCGGCCGCCTGGTCTTCTCTCTTTTGCAGACGAAACTGAACCTTTAGAGATTCTTCTTCTTCGGCTACATCCAGAACATCATGTAGCTTCTTGCAAGTCCTACATCAATCGATGCCCAAGCTTCGTCTTGTCTGCACTAACCACTAGTCCACAGAGAGCAATCACAAGAAGCAGCAAGCCTGCCTGCTTGTAGATGGCGCTATGCCCTGTGAGAGGCGGGCTTGCGACCACGCGGCCAGAAATGAACAAATCGCCTGCCTGCATCGACAAGGCAGTGTGCTTTGGGTGGCACTTAGGATTCTTGGCTTGGCAGCCTGCCTGGCTCACGGCCATGCCTTTGGCGATCATGCTTTCCGCAGCGACATGCTGAAGGCCTGTGCGTAAGAGCGCAGCAGGGTTAAGCTGCTGGAAAGTTGCAGAAGTCGAAGCTTGACTCGGGTCGCAGCCCTCTGTGACGAGGAATTTGCTGGGCAGCACCTGTAGATCCGATGGAAGCTAGTCATGAGAGGCTTGTTGACACCGCGCCTTCAACTTGTACCAGAAGACTTTGCTTGCTGTAGGGTCTGCTACGAACAGCCTGGGCCAACAGCAGACAGGAAAGCCAAGATAAACTCGTTGCATTTGAGGCCTGCCTCATGTTCTGCTCATCCACAGCCAAAACGGCTGGGTTTGACAAGTTGTGGACGATAAGAGGCCGCCAGGTGGGATCCGGGAGCCTCCGAGCACTGCATGTCAGGATCACCCTCGTACTGCAACCAGAACGGCACGTGAAAGCTGCCAGCAGGCAGGGCAACAAATTAGACTGCCTTGTAGATCACAGGCTACCACTCCCTGCCTGGCATAACTGATCTTGAAATCCTTGGGAAAGCTCGCAATCAAGTACCTGGGCAGTCACGGTCAAACCACACAAACATGTTCCTCCATGCTACATCATTACCAGACCTGCCATGGCACCACGTATCCAAAACGGGAAAACGAGCTCTTCAGGCATCTTTCCAAACATCATAAACATCAGCACAAATAGCACTGCCCGATTCAACAAGGAGTTAAATCACAGAGCATCGAAGTAAATCTTCTTGCTTGAGAAGTGGCCGCTGTGTTTCCCCCGGCAATGGGCTCTTCCACTGGAGCCCGGAGGATTCGAAGCCGGTCTCCCAGTTGATGCCCAACTGATGCAGAGCATTGGAAGATTGACAGCACAGGGTCTTTGACCGTTTCTCATACTCTGAAGCAATGGCTCCAAGCCTTCAGCGCATCGGACCCGGACGGTGCACCGAAGACTCAGCAAAATGCGGCGCTAAGCGATTTAACACGGCATCCTTGGACCCGAATCCGCGACTAAGGTGCAAGCCCAAAAGTGCTGTCCACACCTGAGCTACAACCAGACATCGGAATCCTCTTCAAAGTGTTAGACGAGCTACTCACAAATTTGCCAGGCCTGCAAAGCTGTTGTCACTTGGGTCCCGACGGCTGCATTTCGGCACCAGGCCATGGATGCAAGATCGGGAGAGACCGACCCCGCGCTGACAAGAGAGCCAAAGCAGAACCGGCACGCATTCGATGCTTGTGATCCGTGTACTTGGTCGTCCCCTTTGGCAAACAGTTGTTGCAAGCTTTTGTAGACTCCATCGACGACTTTGCGAAAAGTCAAGTTGATCCGCTCGTCCTGCACACGGTCAACAGACTTGGTCCAAAACGCTCAGCTCAAGTGTCGAAAAAAAGCGGACTGGAAGTTTCATGGATCTCGAAGTCTTGTTGAGGACTTCCAGTGAGCTGCGTGATATAGCTGCAGACCAGTCCTTGACGCCTTTCCTCCTCGGCAGTGAGTGTTGCCAGCATTCTTGTGTGGCTCCAGACATTACCTCGCATGGGAGTACATGTTCGATGCTGGCAGGGCTCCGGCTAGCAGTCGAGTGCAATCCGTGAAGCCTCACAACCCTGGGCAACATACAGCTGAGATCTTGACCAGAAGACTGCCATGTGCGAGCCGTATCCGAATCCTGTCGAATCAACGACATAATCGTCCACATCATATTGAATCAGAACTGTCCATGTCATTATCGTCCGGAGAGCCTGCGCGCACTTCGAGCAGATCCTTGTCTGCCTGAAAGGTGATGCACGAAAACCACTCGAGAAAAGCATCAAGATCGTGCAAAGCCCCTTTTGCTGGGCCTACTTTTCGATCAAGCCTGTGTCTCGTCAGCACCTCCATGCTGCGACGGTGCTGCTGAGCCACACTCTTTCAGGTCGAAGTCCCTCTCCGCACCGAAGGTGACCTTACACAACAAGCAGGATATTTACATGGCCATCTTTCGACTGAAAGCTAGAACCAGATACAAGTTGCACAATGCTCCAATCTGTCGGGCCACTGATGCGATGGTCGGCTGCGGCCCGTAGATTGGCTCATTGTCCGCATGCCTGGACGAGCTGCTCAAAGCTGCTTGCCACGCTGACAAGCAAAGGCCAATTCGTGTGCTCGGCAAGAGACCATCCCACCGTGTCATCTCCATTCCTCCCGGTGTCAAAAGCCGACGAAAGTGAAACGCAGGTCTGCTCTGAGCTATGTGCCAACCTAGCGGACCTAGCGGGTACAAGCATCTGAGGCTACAAGACGTTGCTGCTTAACACACATAGCAGTGCTCCAACCTCGACTGCTTCATGCGTTATGATCAGCGAGTCCTGTATCTGTTGCAAAGCACCGAATTGAAAGCTTCACCTTCCGACTCGGACAATGAGCATGCAAACATCAGAAATTGTGCCGGCTTTGCAGCTCCCTCCCGAACAACACTTGAACTTGTAACTTGTATTCATGAGTCAGGCATCGCAGCAGTGTCGCAGCAACGACATAAGGACAACGAGTCTTGAACCCACCTGTGATGTTTTCCACTTCTTTTCGAATGTCCTCATCACCACTACTGCCGCACACAAATGTCGAATCCGTTCTTGCCAAGCATTGTGATTCTGAGCGTGCTGATGCAGAAGTCCTGGAGAACTGGGGCACGTGACCAAGGCAACGGCTTGATAGTTCTCCCCGAGTAGGTGTAGGCCTCGTCCTCAATGTTGCAAACATTTGGCTTTATCGGCAGTCCCACCCACGAAACTAAAGCTGGACTCCAAAGCGTCGGATTGTACGTGAATTGCTGCAAAGATGCTCCGAAGTAGCACGTCAGCCTGGGCTCAGCATAGTCCCTGCCAAACCTCGGCAGACAAGCTGCTCAGTGTGACAAGAAACTCCCTTGAAAATGTCCTCCTCTTTTCCGCATTTCAGGACCTAAAATCCCCAGCCATGCAGCCATGCAGCACTTTCACCCGTCCCTGTGTGTATGGCAATGAGCGAAGCCTCCGCAACCAGTCCTGATGATCAGGATCAATCTGATGTGGTCAAGCTTGTCTCGAAGCCATCGTGAAACTTCTCATCTCAGTCATAACTCGAGTTGCACCTGGCCATTCCTGACACATGACAGCTACAATAGCAAGAAAATTAATGGAAGCTCTGCAAGTTCAAGACGACTACGACTTCAAGCATCAGCCGGTGAAAGCTGCATGACCAACCACCCGAACCAAGCAACCGCCTTCTCTAAACATCATTGGATTACCCACATCTTTTTTGCCAGCCTGTTGCCGTAGATCATGAAGCTGCATAAAGCGCTCGGCAATACATGCAAGCTTCGCGTCAAGGCTCAACCCCGCAAGCAGAGAGAGGCAACGAATGTAAGCAAACGTACTCCGGCTAGGGCACATGTGTGCGACAGCATGCAACGTCTCCTCCGCATTCTTTGATGCAAAGTCTGGCCTTGGCTTGACAATTGCAGGGGCAATCAGAAGAGACGGACGCAACGTGTTTTGGATTTGCGACCATCACTAAACCATGATTTGTTCTTCAAGTTTTGTGGTCATAGTGCACGGCCCGTGTCATCAACACCAAAGCCAGCAAACTCCATCGTGGAGGGCACGCAGTTTACTCTAAATTTCGGCGGTGCGTCTACGGCTGTGCCACATCTAAGAGCAGTGCAAATATCGCAGAACACTGCCTCGCCGATCCAGGTACCCCCAAAAGGACCTTTTCAGCTTCCGGTTGGTGCTGGTCGATGCTTTCATCTGCCAGAGTTGAGGCTCCCACTTTGTAGAACCAGACTCGTTGATTTGAGACAATTTCAAGGGCCCTGGCCAGGCCAGGTGTGTCCTACTCGGAAAGAACTTGTCGAAACCCATGTGCAAAAAATTTCAAAAACAAACTGGCGCCTTGGAATGCTTGCTTGCATGCGATGCCACAAGCGGGCTTACGTTGGACATGTTTGCGATGCGACACCATGATATGCTCCATCAACTCAAGCGTGTTGATGCTGTTCTTGCTTTTTATTTGGCTAATGCTGTACTGCTTAACATCTGCACTTCGTTGTTCTGCAGCAGGAACCAGAACAGCAAGCAACACCAGCAATTGCTACCCAAGTACCACTGTTACGACAGATAAACGTACAAAATGGTGGTGCTTTTACGACAAATTTTACTACGCTGCCACCACTAGACCACTCCTTCTACACATACTGCCACTGCGATTGCTACCTTCGTGTGACAACAATACTTCGTCTGAAGCTACTACTCTAGCAAAAACAACTGCGGTGAAAAGCACTCTCCGCAACACCGATCGTTACACTGTTAAAAATTTTTTTGAGAATTGAAGCTCAAATAATCCACCATTGTTCGTGTCACCTTTTTTTTCATCCTTTTTTTTTAAATCTTATTGAATTGTTGTGCTTGTGCTTTTGATTGGCTCACAAGTCCTGGTTTCACAAAATTTTTCAATGCAATTTCCACTTTGGCACTGAGAGCGTTAACTTACCAACGTGAACACTCCTGCTTCTGAAAAATGGTTTCTTCGCAAATGCTCTCCTTTCAAAAACTTCACTTTCATCATCCAGAGACATTTCGCACCTAGCAGGTTTTCATTCAGCACGCAACGTCCAGTCGAGCAAGAACGCTTGGCATGTCGCACTCTATGCGGAGAAATTCTATCACGAATGACCGAGCAAGCGCCGCACGTCTTTTGGGCTGCGTGTCTTGAATCCTCTTGTCCAATCTGGAAAAAACACAAAAGTTCACGTCCATCGCACTCCACAGAACTGTTCTTGAAGTTTTCATTCGAGGATGGGCACCCCTCTTTGACAAAAGGGGCTTAAGCCCCCCTTTAAAGTCCCTCTTAAAGCCCCCTATTGAGGAGAGCTTAAAGAAGATTTAAGGCGGCGCTTCACAGAGAGTCTTCAAGGGATGAATTGCATTTTCTTCGTTTTTTATCCTCTAAAGCGTGTTCATGGCTTTCAAAAGACTTCTTCAGACAATAAACTGGTCCATGCCGTGTCTCCGTCTTGAATCGTTCCGAAGCACGTCCCAGAATCTCGTACATGCTTTGTCTCAGCGAGACAGGAAGTGCCCTTGCTCTCGGACACCCGAAAAGGGACTGTCAAATCTGTCGAAAGTGGCGCAATGTTTGGTTCCGGCCTGCAGCTCTAATTTGGAAAATTGTCAAAGAGCAAACCAGACCTTTTGAATAATGGCGTCGTCTGTGCGGTTCGCTGCTCTCTGCTCCAATGCAAGAGCAGAGAATGAAGAGAAAGAACAGTGGAAGTTTAAGACCCACAGAACGTGTGTCTTCCGGAGTGGTCAACGGCTTACTTCTCGTGTTCACTCTAACAAAGAGTTGTAGCGCGTGGAGTTGCAGCCAGTGCGCAATGGTCTAAAAAAGAGTGTCTCATTTGGAGTGGTTAAATCTGCCACTCAAGACGCCGTCCGCCCACAATCGAGCCATTTTGGAAGAAATAGTCTTCCGAAAATTCCATCATCATACAGAATGTGCAGACCAATCTGACAGTTCCAGAAATTTTGATGCAACAAATTGCGCAAAAATTGAAAACAGTCCTTGCAGCTTTTTTGAGCAGACACTGAGTAAAACACGCCAGAACATAACAGTCTGGCAGGCAGTTTTTCTCGGAAAACAGGCAGTTGGAAAAACGCTGAGCCAGATTCAAAAATTCGATTCAAAAACAAGTGTGTAATTGTTCCAACAGTCTGGTGGTTAGTTTTTCTTTGAAAGAGGTGCGCTTACGAAACTCTAGATGTGCGTTGGCGTCTGTTTGAACCATTATGCAGAAGATTTGCCTGAGAATTCATGAGAAGTTGTGTTTGCAGGTCTTTTGCATCAAAACCGAGATCTGCAAATGGCGCGAACAGCAACGACCGCAATGGCGTTGGGATGCAGGTGGACAGATCACAATGGGTGCAGCAGGAAGGGAAGGCGTGTTCGAGCTGAATCCAAGATTCGAACCAAGAAAAAGCCGTCAGCCTGGAGCACGAGAGGAAGAGTCGCATGATGAGAAGAGGTTGTCAAGAAGCGTCCTGCAAGTGCTTTGCAGGCACTTTGAAAATCGTGCTTTGGTATCCAGCTCTTCTGTGCCTGCTCGCCCTTACACAGACCCTCGCCAAGAAAGTCCAGACCGGAAATGTGGTCGCCAAGCCACTTTGTCTCGCTCATCTTTGTGGACAAGGTTTTCCTTGGATGGAATTCTTGCATCGAACCCCGCAGAGATCGTCGAGATTTGTTTGGAAGTGGGAATTCTGAAGGATGGGCGATTGGATCCATGCGAATGGTGCGAAAAGACAAATTGGAGAATTGAAAGTAAGAGGTGCAAAACCAAAGACTGCAGATCGTCCAAGTCGGTAGTCCCGATCAAGCCGGCTTGGTTCTTGGTGTGGATCATCGCACAGTTCGAGATCTTTTCGTCAGCTTTCGCAAGTGGTTGACTCCCATTGTTGACAGACTCAACGAAGAGCTCATCAT
>BGNK01006695.1:1008-24271 GCA_003297005.1 Symbiodinium sp. clade A Y106 | reverse complement strand
GCAGCAAGGGTTAAGATAGTTAAGATAGTTTGGGGAGGTCCCGGTGGTCTGGAGCAGCAAGGGTTAAGATAGTTAAGATAGTTTGGACGGCTTGGGGAGGTCCCGGTGGGCTGGAGCAGCAAGGGTTAAGATAGTTAAGATAGTTTGGGGAGGTCCCGGTGGTCTGGAGCGAGCAGCAAGGGTTAAGATAGTTAAGATAGTTAAGATAGTTTGGATAGTTTGGACGGTTTGGGGAGGTCGCGGTGGGCTGGAGCAGCAAGGGTTAAGATAGTTAAGGTAGTTAAGATAGTTTGGGGAGGTCCCGGTGGTCTGGAGCAGCAATAGTTAAGATAGTTAAGATAGTTTGGGGAGGTCCCGTGGGCCAAGACCCGGACCACCCAAACTATCTAAGCTATGTACACCCTTGTCCTCCTGCCCAGACAAGTACGTCACATTATACAGAAAAGTTCCTCATACATATATATATATATATGGTCAGGCGCCTGGCATTCCCCCCCCAATAGTATGGTATGGCAGGCGAAGAAGCGTCTGGCGTGTGCGAGAGGGGTTGGGGCCGTTGGAGGAGGGTGGGGCGGCCAGGGGTCACAGAGAGGGCTGGTATCTTACGCAAGACCTGCGCAAGCCATTAACGTTGTAACGTGGCACATGCTCTTGTTTTTTTTATACCTGAACCGGTACTTTAAACCCTACACCCAACCCGAAACTCCGCCTAAATGCAGGCTCTAAGCCTAAAGCAGAACATAAACCGTCAACCCTAACGAACCTACACCCCAAATCCTCCTTAAGCCTAGTTGAACGAACGAAAGTCTTTCTAACAGTTGAAATATTATTGTATTGAGCCACTGTGAAGGCTGTGCAGTCGATTTTTTTTGGTCCTGGTGCTTTGTTTCGCTTACGCTTCCTTATGGCCTCGTTAAGTTCGTCTAACTCCCAAGCCGATTCCGTGATGTTCTCACCTATGTGGGAAAGTGTTTGTGTACAGGTCACATAATTTACCTGCAATTCTGCGAGGTATTCTGCCGCGCCGTGGTTGGGAAATACATTTCTGGGATATAGTTGCCTGCACTGTCTTTAGATTTTCTACGTTTGGGCACACACACACTCATCTTCCGAAGATAGTTTATGCCTTTCCTCTTGCATTTTTGTTCATCTACAAACCCTGGCTGTTTTGTCATGTACTGGCTTTGTCTTCTACGGCTTTCTGAAGTTCGCCAGCACTGTCGTGAGTGCTTGGCTGCGGCATCAAGCCTGGGCATCCGCAAGCTTGTTGGTCTTCGTATGCCGTGCAAACAAGATGGTTGTAATTTTGTATCTGTTCATCACTCGGTGAGCGATGAAGCTCGGCTTTTCCAGACTGTTCCTTCCTTTTGTGGTGAAGCTTGCTACTGAATAGACTCGCAGTTTGATTTGCTTGAATTTCGCAAGATCGATTCAACGTTTGTAACAGATTTTTTCACAGCTGGTTGATGCAAGATATAATTGTATTCTGTTTGAACATATTGCTCTGTTGTGCGAGGAGCTGTAACATTCGATGTCGTGGCATCTCTATCTGCCATTCATCTGGAATTCTGGAACGTAGTCTTCATGACTGCAAGGCGGTGTTTACTGACACAGCTCAACAACCTTCTGTCAGTTGTCCTGCTGTTTCTAGGGCTATTCCATGAGTCTCACGTAGAAGTCACCCAGGATGATATTCGGTTCGTGGCTCGGGATACTGTCGAAGACATCACTGAGAAGTTGCTTGTACGTAGATCGTCGTTTCTAGTTTTCACTTTGTCCTGTATGAGGCGAGGACGAACTATTGCACTCATACAAAAGGGGTGCGGTATCAACACTGACCAGCATAATTCGGCCGTTAACTTGTCGCGTGTCACAGTTGTAGGATTTAATATGTGCATACACATGTTTCAAATATAAATGAACACAGAGAAAGAGAGAGAGGGAGAAAGAGAGAGAGGCAAAAGCATACGGATGCACCTGTAATCATAGACACATGTGCATCCATACATATGGCACCCTCCCTGAAACCCTATGCCTCAAATTTGCAGCCACGCAGATCAGCATCGCAGATCCGCAGATTCGCAAATTCGCAGATTCGCAAGTCTCACAGATTCGCAGATTGCTGTAATCCGCAAACCTACGAATCTGCGAATCTGTGCGAACCTGTGAACCATCAAGACATCTAGATTTCGTTTCTTTCTCAAGCACAAAGGCTGAAAAATCTGCGCACGTAGAAATCTGCTCCTGCCAAGGCAAGAAAGGCAAGAAACATCGGTATTGTGGCTTCACTGAACACCCTTTTTTTCCCTCTTCTCGATATGTAAATGGATTTGGGGCTACTTCATTCATGTGGTTAATCAGTTTACATAATTGAATTACTAGGTAGATATCACGTTTTGAAGTGTCTTGCTTATCTTCGTCTTCATAAGTCACATAGCAAACTAGCTGCATTTTGGCCACTCATCAATCCAACTCATGCGGGAACGCATTACTAATGCCAAAGTGGAATTTTGAATTTGCATACCGTACCTATCTGAATGCTTTCTGTTTATGTCAGGATAAGGTCTGCGTCATGTACACAGCACACGATCCGAATTGGTTACACCGTGTTCCTTAGATTTATCTTTAAATCATGATAAGATGATCACCATGTACACAGCTAGCCAAGTCAACTAGTTTGAGCAAGTACTGAGTCTACTTATTGCCAAGCCTAGTAGTTGTTTCTTTCACCTTTTGATATTCTGACACACATATTCTAAAGGTAGAAAACTGGGTTGGTGAATGAATACACTTGGCTCGTAATTGAGATAGCCCATGTAGAACTTACACCATGACCAGATCATGGTGCTGTCAATAACTAGCTAGTTCCAACCGCTTACACAGTGTATGTCATAGTGCTATGTACATCACAGAAATGTTGATTTACGGAGTCACCTGATCTACTTGCTGGGAATCTTCGTTAGTAATGCATTCAGGCTTTCGCATATCTTTCACAACGTATCTCGTTAATTGACCAGCTTATTTGGCCAAATTTGGCCCTTATTGGGCCTAACCTATTTAGGACTCCAGTGCTTACCAGGAGGACGGACTGGTGGTTTAAGTGGCCAGCACCATTAGCACCATCTCTACTGGCACGACTACTAGTACTCTTACCAGCACTCCAGCTAAGCGTCATGATAAGGGCATTGGCCACGACGGTAATTACTGATGCCAATAGTCGCAATAATGTAGGAGCAAGAACCTAGCAGCAATGCTAGGAGCATTAAGGGTTTACGGACAGAGCCACAGGAACTTGGACTGCAGGGGAATGAACACTGCCGGCCACAGAAATGTAGAACTGCAAGGTTTGTGCCCGAATCCCGCCTGGACTCTATGCAAGTTTTGAGTACTCAGGGGTTACTTACTGCTAGTGGAAAGGATTATGTCGATGTAGGGAAATCAACTAGTCCATCATGGCTCTAGACGACAGCACGCCTCCATAATTTCTTACACATGTTATGCCATTTGCATCTTATTGTTTAATGAACCAGCTAATGAACAACTTGATTCATTCTTATCCGCGCTGCATTACATTACATCTTGCAAGCACAATGCAACTGGTTAAAAACAGAACCCTCACAAAAAAGATCGGGAAGCATGTAGCCCGAAATGCAGCCACAGATCGGTCTAGAAGGGGAAGACTACAGTACAGTGACGGCATATTACGGCCGATGAACGGAAGCCTGGGGTCTCCTGAGGGTAGAGGGTTGGGGACTTGGAAGCTACACGTAAGGCTTAGGGCCTAGCACTTAGAGCCTAGGTTCAAGTTTTCTATCTGCATTTGCCTGTCTGTTTTTCGTTGGCCAACTAGAAGAGTCCTGAGCTTGCTTATTGTCCGTTTCTGTTTGTCTGGCATAGTAACTCAGGAAATGTTTTTTTGCGAAACCTCCAACCATGCAGTCAGTTCTTACAATATAGCAGGGAGGAATGGAAAGATTCGTTATAGTGGCTCTTAATTCTACAATTTTGTCCAACACGGAAAACAATGGGCCAAGAGATTGGACAGGTTGGCAAGGTGAGCTCCTACCCTGTTACAAACAGACATATGTCAAATAAGTATTAATGCATTCTGAACGTGGGGTTTTAGAGGGGCGGGGGCAGCATACACCGTACCCCCGCTGAAACCCCACGCCTCCGACTTGCAGAAGCGCAGATTCGCAGATTCGCATATACATATGTGTTTATATATATATACATATGTATCGACACATCTGCACACCCATACACACATGCGAACCTACCCACAAATGCGAAGAACCGACAAATTCACTGCCGCACTGAGAGCAGCATTAAGAACTGAAGTATGGGCGAGTCACAGTGTAGCCGCCGTCCGGTGAGAAGCCACGATCATGAACAGAAAGTGTTCGCAGAGCAATCTGCTCAAAGCCCAGGCCGCCCAGCTGACTTGCAATGCCAGTGAAGCACATTTCGGCCACTTCCTCGCCGGGAGAAACCACATGTCCGGGAACCATCGCATGCAACACAACTCACTACTCACTCGAACAACAAAGAGTTGAGGATTGGCCAGCTAGAAAAGTGAAGTAAGACTTCACGTTTTAAGCAAGTAGAGAGATAACGACAGGCTCGAAGACCCTGTATTTTACATGGGCGGGACCTGTCCGGCTGGAGTAAACCGTGTAATGCATGCAAAATCTGCTTGGCAAGAGCTGGGGATGGTTCACTCGCGCTCAGTCGCTTACCAGTTCGATTTATTTCACTCGTCTCGCGCAGGTCACGTGTTCCATTCCCGGGGTTCATCTCATTCACGACATTAGTTCGAAGATTCGTTCAGCTCGTTGTTCAGCTTCTTGTTGTGTTTCTGGCTTCCCTGGGCTTCCTGATTGCATTCAATACTGCTTTCCCGTCACCCCACTTCATTTGATTCGATTCTGTCATTGCACCAAGATGGCTTGCAGACAACAGCCGTTCATGTCACAGGCGTGCTGGCTGTCAGGTTGACGCATATAAAAAGCCTCGCACGGATTTCAAACCGTTAAGTCCTGGGTGCGATGGCTTGACTGTGTCAGGTGTCCATCATGTAAGCTTGCTCGACAGCTCGCCGGTATCCTAGGAAGCGGCTGCATGAAGCCGCATATGGCAATGCAGAAGTCTAGGATGCTCCCGCAGCCTGTAAGCGAAGCATGAGTTCGCACTCAAAAGTCTGACTATATTTTCATGTTTGCACTCTCCGTCGCCTCTTTTTTGGCTGCGCTGCTGGTAGTAAAGCAGTGTGTCCCGTCGGTTTCGACGGTGCAGACCCAGAGCTGCAGCTCCACTCCAGAAAAGGCTTTAGCCACCGAGGCATAGCAAGAAGAGGAGCCTCGTAGCAGCATCGTCAGTCTTCAGGGGCGGGAGGGCGGGCCAAAGAACTTCGGGTCTCCTTATGTGAAAACATGTAGGCCCATCCTCTTTTTTGGCTGCGCTGCTGGTAGTAAAGCAGTGTGTCTCGTTGGTTTCGACGGTGCAGACCCAGAGCTGCAGCTCCACTCCAGAAAAGGCTGTAGCCACCGAGGCATAGCAAGAAGAGGAGCTTCGTACCAGCATCGTCAGTCTTTCACTTCTGACCAAGACCAGTCTGCAAAAGCGAAGGCAGCAGACGAGTTCCATCCCGGCACTGGTGTCGAAGACTGCAGTCAGCGCGCGGCAGCGGTTGCAACCAGAAAAGGCAAAATTTGCAGAGCCGCGCGTATGTAAGATTTAGCATCCTCCGTGGCCTCATTCAAGGCTGTCAAAGCTGCAACCTCCTGCAGGTAGTGCTCCAACGTGGCCATGTGCTTGAGGCGCAGTCGCCATTGTATGTCCGACACGGGCAAGCCGCGGTGGTACAAGGCAACCGCTCCGCCTCCACGCAAAACCTCCAGGGGTCACCGTGACCATGCAGGCCTCGAAGACCCAGCGCTGCGAGACACCTGTCCCAGCGAGAGCGAAAAGCAGCTTGGCTGAAAGGGAACAGCTCATCGGCGGGAGAGAGATCGGCAAACGCGAGCTTGATGAGGGCCTGAGCATCAGAGTCGTCGACACGTGGACCTTCGGCCGCCCGCGCAACGACGTCTTAGAAGAGTCGAGGCGCAGGAAAACCGAAGGGCTGAAGTCGAAGAGGTCCTCCGGTAACAGCAAGTGTCGCCTCTCGCAGGATAACACCTCCCCAATGCGAGCCATCCCATAAAAGGCAAGAAGAGCGCAGCCGCACCACCTCCTGAAGCCACCAAGCCAGGCAACGCAGATCATCGCTCGCAGCAGAGGCTCCGGTAAAGGAGTCCGGTGTATCGTCGGCTCGGCAGCTTCCCATCTCGACAAGATTTCCCAGGCAGGTGCAAGGCAGCCTCGCAGAGTTAAGATGGCTCGTTGAGCCCCAACCAGAGTGCGCCTGAAAGTGTGCTTTGACCCTCCGTTGCAGTACAGATGATTTCCAGAAGCCCGCAGAGCCATGGCGGCGAGGATCGGACAGCAGACGAACAGAGAGACGGGATCGACCGACAAGTGACAGGAGACCCACGCCAGGAAGGAGCGCCAAGCAGAATCAAGGTCACCGGGAGGACGAACGGTCCGTCGACGCGGCCCGGGGTTTTTTGGCTTCCCCAACACGACAGCAGCAGCCAAGTTTTGCACAGGCAGCGGAATCAAGCGGGCGGCGAGCATTCTACTGAGCAGCACTGCACAGCCCAACGCGATGGCGTCGGCAAAACCAGCCGGGATGCGATTGGCAACGGAAGTCCAAGGCAGCCTCTCAGCCGGACAGCCGCAAATGACGAACCTTGCTGGAGCAAAGCAGGCGTGCGCCGGCTGACGGGGAGTTCAGAGCAACACGAGTGCGCTTTCGCCAGAAGCAACCAAACTGGCACATGTCAGCTCGGAAGGTCGATTAGGTCGATCGACCACGCGGCCATGCCTCATCTTCCCAACCTGGCAGAAGCCAAAAGAACGAGGTGTCGGGTTGTGCGAACCAGTAGAGCAGGCCACACTTAACACAAAGCTCACGGAGGTGCCGAATCCAAGCAGCAGCGGCATTATCTGCTTCAACCTTTGCACGGTAGTGCGGAGAAAAATCACAGAGCCCTTGGGGGCGAGCGCGGGAGCGCACCGGAGGCCGAATGGCCCGCGAAAAAGAGCCGCAGGGAGGGAATCCACCGACGATCCGAAAGGCCCCAGCGGAGATGAGGCCTTCCAACCTCAACTGCAAAGCTGAGCACGCAAGGTCTTGATCAGCACCCTTTTGTGAATCGAACGAGAGCACCCACGGTGCCCCAGCACGAAGAAAAGCACTGACTATGCTAACCTGCGAAGTGTAGAGCACAAGGACCCCTGGTTGCGATAAGTCCAACAACCGTCCAGGAGAGCACCTGAACTGCTGCAGTGGAAACTGTTGCAGATCTGAAACGCGGTGGGTAACATGAACGTCGCCACCGTCGCCACAGCTGAGCTCAGAGAGGTCAAGCCACGCAGAAGGCGTCACAGCTTCGCGAGAGCGCCGCGGAGGCCTGGGGACGCGAGCGGACAAACCGCGCTCGCGGTTCGACTTCAGCACGGCGGGGCGGGCAGCGCCCAGCAAGCAAAGATCATCCTGTCAGAAACGGCCATCACCCTCAGCCTCACACCCAACGCGTGCCAGAAACTTGTCAAAGGGTCTCGTATCCCCTGCCTCGAGGGCAGACCACCAGTCAGGCTTTGGCATGGATAACCTGATTTGCGTGTCCTTGGTTGGGTCATCTGAAGGATTCAGAGCTGAAGGCAGGAAAAGGTGACAAGGGGGCCCAAGGAGGCCCGCAGCTTCCGATTCAGGATGGGGCTTGCACAGGGGCCTGAACCCTGCCCGCGATTCTGGCCTCTTCGTGCAAAATATGCAGCCAGCTCCGCGACATTGATGTGCATGCGATGCTTATACTTCCTCCGCCAACGAACCTTAAACAGAGGAACCCTCGCGAAAGCCTCGGCTACAGGGTGCGCAGAAAACTCAAAGTCGCCTGGAAGCTCGGACTCGGGCTCCAGCAGATTGTGCTCCTTAAGCCAAGCGGAAGGCGGTGTCAAGAGCTTAGTCCACGCCCCTTTTTGCAGCGAGTGGCGCTGAAACTCGGCAACCACAGCGGGCGAAAATCTCAGCTGAAACAGCGGCCTGCCAAGAGCTGGAAGCATCAGTAGCAATGATCGTCCGCGAAGGCTGCGCCCGAAGGTCAACAACAGCAAGGTGCCCCAAGCAAACGAAGGACGCGAGCTCCGACTTCAGCTCAGGTGACAAGCGCTGGTCTGAGCAGAGCCACCCTGCACTGCTTTGAAGCACAGCCCGACCAAGCTAAGCACGCGCCGGCGCAGCATGAAAACCGAAACCCAAGACCCGAGGAGACTCTCCAGCAAACCCCGAGTAGCGAGCCCGAGCTGAAGGACACGTAGTGTTATCAGGACGAGTGGCCAGTAACGCGCTGGGTTCGCACGAATGAGTCCAGAACGCCCGCAGCAGCTGACGCCCCAGGAGGAGGCCGCAAACTGTCCTCAAACGTCTTCTTATCGCTGTACCGGAGCCTGGCACTGTCGTAGGACCGAAGGGCCACCTGAAGCCGAGTCGAACCTTCAGAGGAGCGAGGAAGCGCTCTCGCAGCGGCCAGCTCGGCCTCCAAACACTTCAATCAAGTCGTCGTCTATCACAAGACCGATCGACAAGAGCCCGCACGGAGGCGGAGAGGCCTGCACGAGCAGCTCGCCCCGGGAACAAAGCGCGACCCTGCACCAAGACCCCCAAGTGGCTGCACTGAGCGAACTCGCAAGCTGAAGAGTCGCCCAAGAGAGCCCGCAAAGCACAGGATTGCCAAAGTTGCGCAGGGACTCCGGAGAACGCTCAAACACAAAGGCTGCATCGGCAGCGGAGAGCTCGCACGCCAAGTGATTTCGAGTCACCCGTTGCTCCGACACCGCGAACTGGTAAAAGCAGTCTTGAAGACCGGTGCCGGACATCAGAAGCACCTCATCCTGCTGCAAAACCAGCCCGCTCAATGTGTCAAACAAGCCGCGCTCGCCAAGCTGTGCACCCAACGACCAGGAAAGTCTTCGAGCTCATTGGCTGGGCGAGCGTCAAGCACGAGGCGGTCTCGCTCGCCATCTTTCGCAACAGCAAACAGGCCGGCTGGCCAATCCGCGCGCTCTTGCGGAACACAAGAGAGAGGCTCAAGGCGGCCAGAA
This sequence comes from Symbiodinium sp. clade A Y106, assembly GCA_003297005.1. Classification (NCBI taxonomy): domain Eukaryota; class Dinophyceae; order Suessiales; family Symbiodiniaceae; genus Symbiodinium; species Symbiodinium sp. clade A. The sequence continues at coordinate 15,064 of BGNK01006695.1, read as the reverse complement.
CGAGCGAGAGCTCGCAGTAAGAGCAACTTTTGCTGAGGATCGGCCAGAATGTTCACGAAGGGAGGCCTCTCAGCAAAGGGGTCGGGAACCCTAGGTCTGTTAACAACTCCGCTGTTGTGCGGTCCATGTATGGCGCGGGAGAAAAGGCAGGACTGGCTGGAAGCTTCACGCGGTCGGCCACGATCGGCATAGCAGCAATGTCAGGTTTTCCGGCGAGAGTGCCAACTTTCAGCACAGGGGGCGGCCCCGGCGCCGCCACAGTAGCGCTGCGAGGGAGGTACCCAGCGAAGCTCCTGCACACAGAAGCGGCGGCTCGGCTGAGCGCCTCCAACGTTTTTGCGTGGCTGTGCCCTATCCGTCCATAGTCTTCTGGCTGAAACGTCAAAGGGAAAAAACTGCCAAACACGAGGTGCTCCAGATTCCTTACGATCTGCCACTGTTTGCGGTTAAGGGGCACCCCCAGGCGAACAGATGCGGGGCACGAAGAGGGGCAGTCCATGTGTTCAAAGGACAACCGGGCCACCGAAAGACTGATCAACCGCTTTCTCCAAAGACCTTCTGAGTTGTTGCCAAAGGCCATTGGGCACGGCCACGTGTAAGGCGTGGGAAAGGCTTTCGTCTTCCGGCACAGCGCGGCACGCAAGTACGAAGCAAAAGGGCCCGAACACGAGCGGGGTATTGAATTCCACAAAGCTGGAAGCGACAGTGCAGGGGCTTCGGAGCCGGGAGCCCGCCGAGCACCAGCTCGGTTCATGCATCGTTCTTGGGATTGGGCCTCCGGTTCGGCTTTCTCGGAGGCTTGTCGGGGTTGTCGGCAGGAGTTTCGGGAGAGTCCTTGGCGGGAGTCTGCAGTCGGTGGCTGAGTTTTTGGCGTTTGGCGGCGCTCCATGAAGTCTGCCTCTTCGCGGAGCTTGGACCGCCCACCTGGCATCCAACAAGCGGCTGTACACCGGATCGGATGACGAGCTCGCGATCTCGTGCTTCTTGAAAGAGCTCATCGGCGGACCGACCTCGAGGCTCAGCTGCTGGCTCAGCAGCCAGTTCCCACGATCTATCGAAGCCTGATCGGCTTGAAGGATGGCTATGTTCAGTCTCGCCCGCGCCTGCTCGATCTGTCCGGCTCGAAGGCAGTCCAGAACCCCACCGATTGCCCACACTAGGTGAACCATCGTGGGAAAGGCTTGTATGCGCGACCGGTGTTCGAGCCATCCACGTGTCGAGGTAAGCACGGGCATACCAGCGCCTGGTGTGGAAAAGCACAAAGGTCCTCGGCCATCAGTCCTTCTACCGAGGCAGACAGCTCCTGAGGAGCCGTCTCTGAGAGCTCGCCTTGCCGCTGCATTGCTACGTCCCGAGCTCAAGGATCCATCGAGCGACCCACTGGCGCCTGAGTCCAGCGCTTTGTGCAAGGCAGAGGTCTTGCCTGCGCCATTTTTCTCACTCAGTGAATCGAAGCATTTCGTGACGGCCTTTGCGAAAGCCTCGGCTGGATCGGCTGCTTCCGTAGGCTGCTGAGGCTCGATGTGCACGGCGCCAAGCCCCTGAGGATCTGCGTCCTCGTCCCCCGACTCCTCTAGAGGACTCACACGCGTTCGCCGGTTTTTGGCTGCGGCTCCTCCATTGGACACCAAACGGGACATCTGAGTAAGAGCATCGGCTTTCACACCAGCCAGTGCAGCTGCAACGACACCACGATCCAAACCTATGTTCCCCCGGCGCCCATCGCATGCTCCTCGCCATTGGGAGAAGGCGGGAGGAAGCCGCCTGAGCAGGCACGACTCGCGGTGGGCTTTGTCGCTGCTGCCTTTGGGGCGGATCCAAGCCTGCCATGGAAGCGGTCAAAGAAGCAACTGCCCTCTCTATGGCAGCCAGCCTGTCTGCAACATGGACCCCAGACCTTCTGAGGCAGACTGCATCGGAGTAGATAACCCGCCGGTCTGCTGGCTTGCCACAACTCGGCTAACACGTCGACAGAGGGCGCCAGCAGCTCGCCAGTCGGTAGCGCCCCAAACGCTGCCCTCTAAAGACCCCTCCGCCTCGGGCTCGCAGTAGCCGAGCCACACTCGAACAGTCTGTCCTGAGACCTCCGCTGCACGGTCGGTGATCGAAACGACCGCCACCTCTGCGCCGAACACACGTGTGAGAAACCCCTTGCGCACGGTCCTTTTCGCCACAGAGCGGTGCCAAGCTGCACAGGGCAAACATATCAGCAACCTTCCCTTGATATCTCCTACAACCAAGCAATGCACCTTGACCTCGGCACCTGCCTGGTCCTGACCACAACTCAAGATACATAGCGGGCAAAACTGATCGACGAATCCGTCGCCGACTGCAGCACAATAATCCCTGGCGGACATTGCCTCACCATCCAAATCACCATCCATCTCATTCATTTCACCAGGAAGCTGGCAGAGCCAAGTTGGCCGCTGCACAGTCGGCTAGGATATCCTGACGGGCTGGGAGCCCCACGAAAACGCTGTCACCGCAATCGGATCCTCTCTTGCAAGCCCTAGCACACTCAGCGAAGGTCTTGCACACCAGCACCGGCTCCTGAAGCCGACCTTCAAACGCTCACTCGCTTGCTTGCTGGCTCGATTAGGTGCGTTCGTTCATGAACTCATCCGTTCGTGGCATCATGATTTTGTTGACTGATTCAGTCGTTAATTCGTGCAGTCACGGATTAAAAACTCATGCGGCCTTCTAGGCTTCATCCATCCATCCATCCATCCATCCATTGGTCTATCCATCCCTCCATTCATCTCTCCATGCATCGACTGGCGCACGCATGCATGAATTGCATGTGTTTTTCGATCCATTTTCCCTTCATTCGTGAACTCGTGCAGGTGTTGCTTCATTCCTTTATCCATTCCTGCCTGAAGTCATTAATTCCTTGGTCGGCTCGTTCATCCATTGGTTCATGCATGCATTCATTCACGAATTCCTCTATGCAGTATGCGTCCGTCCGTGCGTCCGTCGTCCGTCAGTCACGTGAGATTCTGGGTCATGTCATATACATTACATCTGGTACACTGTCTCTCGCCTGCAAAAGGCCTGGCTAACACTCAAGAGCACCAAACACCCAGCAATCGCGACCGCTGCCAGATTCTGCTGCGAGATCATGTAAGAAAACAGCACAACCGCTCTGAAGACAATGGGAGAAGCTCTCCAACCAAGGACCTTTGCACAAGCTGCGACAAGGTCGCCCAGCGGCAATGCAGGCAGATGGATGTGTGTGTGTTGTGATTTTTTGGTGTGTGTGTGTGTGTGTCTTGTGTCTGTTGTGTCTGTTGTGTCTGTTGTGTCTGTTGTGTCTGTTGTGTCTGTGTGTTTACGTGCTTGTGTGTGTGTCTCTGCCTGTCAAACACTTGCAAAACAACGGTTGTTCCTTGCTCAGACCGATGGCATCGGCGATCTGAGCACCCTTGTAGCTGCGCAGTGTGGAGATGCCCATCTTGGCCATGATTTTCCTGGAGACTCACGCATCCAGTAGTGCTTGCAATGCCTGCAAACGTTCCAGAAGAATGCTGGCAAGATTCAGAAGGCCCTTTCCAACAGCTTTCTGATATTTCGCGAACTTCTCTTCTTTTGACCAGCTGTCTCCGAACCTTAGACATCTTGTCGCGGGTTTGCCAGGATTCTGCCCAGCCCAGCCCAGCCTCATCAAAACAGAGGTGTGCAACAGTCTGAACATCAGTGCAGGGGCTTGCCCTCGTCTCCCAGAAGCTGCAAGGCTTCGTAGGCCATGTAAGGGAAGATAGCGTCACAGCCAAAAGTCAGCAATAGTGCCTCACAAACGTCAGGCTGCCGGAACCAACGCTGCGCGCATGGCCAAGCACCCAAACACACAGCAGACTCAGTATAGAAGAAGGCACGGTCTCGGCAGACAAAGTCTGCACCCCGCGTACGAATGTACACATGGAAACAAATCAACCGATGAAGGCACCATGTATGCGCGTGCGTATGTGTCTATATGCATATGCATACATGTATGTAGGTTCCTACACATCATCCATGGTACACATATGGGATCGTCTACATATGCATATGTGCATGTGTGTATGTATATATATATACACAGATGCAGATGTATACACAAAGGGTTTAAGAGGTTGGTAAGTATAGACACGCATGAGCACACGTGTTAACATATCATGTTCTCGTGGCCACAGAAATATAAACTGCGTGTGTGCGTGTATGTGAAACTAATGTAAACTGACACAATCAGCTATAATATACAAAAAGCCAGTGAAGTGTATAGACATGCGACAGACACATATATATATAGAGAGAGAGACACATATGTTTACGCACATGGGTCACATATACAGCTGGGGTGTACGTGTCTGTGCATACAATACACATTCACACACAACCCACTAAAACAAGCACATTCGCCACTTTTGCAGAATGGAGAAAAACCCTGTGCGAACATGGCAAAGTGCTGCGTCTGGGCTGCATGATGTGCCACTTCGAAGGGCTCTCCACTCTCAAGCACCAGAGCGACCTTACAAAAGTTCTGATGCTGGAGCAACTGTAAAACTGCTCGCATGCTCAAATCCTGCCTTGGTGCGGAGCTTCTCGGACACAAGTGCTTGATGCACCGCGCCGCTAACCAGGAGCGACGGCATTGGGGCATGCTTTTCAGATGCAGACCTGCCGGAGCTGCTGCAGCCGAGCCAAATGAATGCGCAACTTAGACCAACAAGCTGTAGCTCTTGCAAGAGGAGCAGACAGCTTGACAGCAGAACAGCACCTAAAACAACATCTGTCTGACCAGCTTACAACCAAAGTGCTGCAGGCAATCAAAGCAGGCAGCCTAAGGAGCTGGAACTCTCGAAGCAAGTTGTGGCTCCACCAAATAAACTCAGACTGCCCTCCTCAAACCAGACTTTCAGACTGGATTTTCAGGCACAGCCGGACGGACGAATAAGGCTGAAAGTACACTGCGACGGGCCACGGGTTTGAAAAGTCATGATTGGCCAGTGAAAGACAATGCTAATGAAGATTGCAAAGATGACACACAAAGACTGGGAAGTACTGGTAGGAGAAACCGACAACATAGGATGAGTCCGTGTGTATCGCATCGAGAACCAACCATCAATCCTATTCTGGATAACGCGTGTTCCTCAGACACGTTTGCACACTGAGGTGTGTCGGTTGGAGAATTCGACGGGGCAAGGACGCATCCTATCTTGAAAATTCCACATATTCGCATGTTGAACTTCAGACGGTCCAAAAGAACGGCAAGCTGTTCCGACTTTGCCGCGACTCACATGGCCTCGATAGAAACAACCAAACCCCAGTCTTGAGGAACTTCAAAATACGATCTTGGATTACACAAAGCTGCAATCTGCTGGCAGGGCATCTGCAATCGACTGCACAGAGGGCCTGTCCGAGAGGACGATGATTTGAAATCCATTCCTGACGCCCGATGGACGTCCCACCCCACGAACATGACTCATCACGAAGCAAAAACATCGTTGCTGCTGAAGTTCTTGGCAGCTGCCGTCGCTTCCTTGCACACCCTTGCCAGGTGGTGCTCCATGCCAGTTGCACCTCAATCCAGTCTCATGAAGCGCGAACTGATGCTTTGTGTTTCTCCAGCATCCCGCTTGCAGCCTCTGCTTGATGCATTCCTATGTGCCAGTCCCTGCCTTACGAAATGTTACGAACCTTGGCCTGTCCCTATCGACGAGGCACAGCTCGATGGGAAATCATTGCCAAGCACCGCTAAGGGCGGAAGATACATGAATTCAAACCCATTATCAGCAGTTCGAGGCTCACTGGATCAGGGTGCCTGCTTTTACAGAGACCTCTGGTTAGCCGCGTCATTCTTTACCTATGAGGAGCCCCTCCATTCTGTGCACCATTGAGAGCGCCTTCAGTGACAGGGAAAGTGGTGTCGCAGGACTTGATCTTCCAACCCTTGAGGTCGGTCGTGCGGGATAAGGCAGCCATTTCAGCCTTAGCTCCACACCAACACTATCTGAGCCGGAGTGCTCCAGCCTCTGCGGAAAAGCCAAAGGCCAAGTAGCGAACGAGCTAGAGTACCAACAGGGTTGCTGAGCAAGCATGAGCCTTCTGATGTGCCTCCCAAGATCTCCCAAGTATGAAGATGCCACTCTGGCATGTGGGACAGATGAAACCAACAAAAGCCAGGCCCGAAAAGAGCATGAGCTTCAGCTAACAAGCATTTGCAGTCTAGTCTCACAAAATGGCATGCAAGACAAGTAATGGGCAGTCTATGTGGAGGATTGGCTCAGCTCTACACCATGAAACAGCGCGAAAGAGGAAAACCAACTTTGTGAACCGCACCAACACCCCCCCTCAGAGTTCGACTGCACATGCTGCAAATCAGGTGGCCGGAAGCAAGCATGGCTTGTCCAACCACAACCGCTGGCAGTGCTGAGGGCTGGGTGAGCCCAGCACATTGGTCTCGGGACCGACCCAGCATCCTGCATCAGTACGGCTCTCCACTTAGATCTACCGACCTGAAACCGTGCCGTGCCTAGCGACATCACGACTGACTCGCGAATGGGATCGATAGGCGGGTTGGTCACCTGTACCGCAACGGCACACAATGGCACCAAAGCAATGTTGCAAGATGTTGCAAGTTCTGACGCACATGCGTCGATTATGCGAAGTTAAACAGTCAGAGAGAACCTGTGCGAAAAGCTGGTAGAAGAAGTCGAAGACCGGACGATTCTGCTCAGATAGGCAGGCCAATGGCGTGTCATTGCCCATACTCCCCAGGGCTTCTTCACCATCCTGCCAGAGTAAAGCATTCCTAGAAACTCCCAGCAACTTCTGGCAATGTCGATGAAGGCCATACATAGGCTACACGATCTGTGCAACGAGAGACTGCAGACAATCGAATTTCAAGAAATGGTGGCCTTTCCCATGGGAAGGAGCAGCAACTCCAAGGACTCCTGCCAGGAGAAGCCCCTTAAACCATCACACTCCGCACTCGCATGCCTTGCTTTTTCGCCTGCGTGTAGCCGAAAGCACGGAGAAGTGGCGCGCGCAGATCTTGAGGAACTGATGGAACCGTCGAAGAGCCTGCATTCAGCCTCGGAAATGCTCGGATGGGCTGGTAGCCATAGCATGCTTCTTCCTCCAGTTCTTATCGCCAGGAGGCAAGGTCTCCATGGTCATTGCTTCGGTCTTCAACCAGTCCCCCCATGGCAAGACAGAAGCAAACTGGGCCTTCAGCTCACCGTCCTGGCTTGGCAGGCCGCTCAAGCTCCAGGTTGCAATGAAAAACATCCCATACGACAGTGCCCACTGCTACTCTGTTACTACATACTATGCAGCTCAACACTGCCATGCACATGCAGGTGTCCCAAGAACACACAGCTACATGAGTGGTGCAATGCCTGAGTCAAGGTATGCTTGCTGAAGTCTGCCCAGAGCATCTTGCCTGGCAACAACACGTTGAAAAGTAACGAATGCGACAGCGAGCTGGAGAACCCCCTGCGACTCAAGAGCCCCGGCCTGGTGACAAGCGCCCCTTTGCGACGATGCTGTCCGCAGGCTGTTTCAGCACACCACACTCCGAAGAGACAATCAGCTTGTTGTCTTTTGTCACCTTGCTCCAAGGAACCAGCATGACAGCTGACATCGGACCGAAATGGCAACAACACGACAGAAAGAAGTCGGCAGCACTACAGAAGGGCGAGAAGCGTAGTAGCGGCAGGGCCGGAGACCATTTCTGTCGAGCGAAGCTCCTGAAGGGTCAGTCTACTTCGATTCTGCGTTGGCCTAAGTCTGCCTGAGTCAAGTGACCCTGCAATTCGAGTTAGCCAACCAACTCAAACCAAACCGGTCCGACACCGTCACCATCCGTGAAGCAGACGAGTGCTGGCCCATCCCAGGGTTCCAATAGAGCTGCTTGGTACTTATAGTAATCTCGAAGCTTCGAGTCCATGGAGTCCAAATTTTCCTCAGCTTTGAGCATAGCCATGTGCGTGGGAGTGAGAGCTTTGCTGAAGCAGCCAGGCCACCCACGCAGGTGGCATCATCATAGCCACAGCCTCTGGCAGTGTGCGTCCTGACTGAAAGAACGGAAGAAACATCTTCACACGCTCTGCACCGCAAGCACAACTGAGGGCAATCAAGATCACTGCTCTGGCAGAGCATCAACAAGAATGAGAATACAAAAGACTGGCCGACCTGAAATTGTCAGCACTTCCAAGAAGTTGTCGAAAATTCCACTGTCCGTCTGATCCTTGATATCCATGTTCGTGGTAAGGTGTAGCAAAGCAATGTCCCCGTTTACTGGAATTCTGCATCCGAATTTGCATCTGAGGATGTGACCAGCTCCATCAAAGGAAAGCATTGTTCCAGCTGAGGCCCCAGAAGCTCGGATTTCATCAATCCTTCACGTGCTCGAGCAAAGTTCACATTTCCTGCAAGCACCGCTGGGTGTAAGCACTGCTAGAGAACAGACAGACTTCTCGACTTCAGATGTGGACAGTCCTCAGCAGTAGAACTTTCTATATACTGCATGCCCGACTTCGTCTGCTTGCTGTCAGTGGAGACTCTTGCCGAAAAATACCAAAAATCCGGCAACACAGTAGCATCTGTTCTGTATCAGGCTATACTTGACAAACCGCACCTAACCAATCTGCACTCCTGGCAAATCTCACCTCAAAACACCAATTGCGATCGACGACTTGCCTTTGAGCGTGTTGATTTCACCATTGTGGCAAATGTGGCGGAATGGATGCGCGCGTCTCCACGCAGGAAAGGTGTTGGTGGAGAAGCGGCTATGAACCAGCCTTGGTGGTGACAAAGACTTGTCGGAGAAAACTTACGATAGAAACAGATGTCGCAGGTCGTCCTTTACAATTCAATTTGCTGCAAAGTCGAGGGACGCGACGTGAGACTCGAAGTCATCCTCTTGCAGGTCAAGGAAATATCTGACAAGACCTGCGCATGAGCATCTCCAACAACAATCCGGAACTACAGCCAGCAGCCGCTTCCCCAACTGCACCGCCTGGACATGTGAGCATGCCCTTATAGTTGATGATTCTCGGAGACAGCGAGCACACCTGTCTCACACCGCTCAAAAGCATGGTCTTGTGGGGAGGGGCAGATAGCTGGTAAGCCATTGGAGAAGAATGCAGCGGAGTGCTTTCGCGCTTTCGTTTATTTCGGCCCAGGTGCGTAGAAGGGAAGGCCAGGCTGTTGAGCAGCCAGGTTGGCGGCGCGCTTCCGAAGAACGAAAAGAGCTGCTTCAAATTTCTTCACGTCCTTCTTCAAAGCGCCTGAAACGAAGCGAAATGAAGCGAAGAACTTCTCCGATAATCCGAACTGAACCGCCCGCGAGCTGCCTTCGGCAGCAATGAACGCTTGTTCGATGGTCGGCTCGTGATCCCTGGCCTGCATCAGGAAGTAGAGTTAGTGCTGCAGTAAACTCGGACTTTCGGTTTCTCCATGCTTGTCCATGAAAGGCGAGCCCCAGCATTCAAGCAGTATATCATGACAAGGGGGCAACGGCTGTAAGTCGTCTCCCCAAGACAGCACGCTCAATCAAGCTGAAGTCGATGATTGATGACTTCAGCGATTTCCGCTTCATCGTGCAGCACAACCGGAAAACAGCTGAGCTGCAAGCAAGTGTCAGTCTTGCCCAGGCACTCCGATTCAACCGGCACCCGGCGCCAAGTGATCATGCGGAGACCATCAATGGAAGCCAATACCCTTGGTGTCGGCTGCAATATGCGGTCGCTCGAAGAGGAGGGGGAGAGCAAGGGGGGGAAACGGCAAAAGATCAACAGAGAAAGAAAGCCAGAAAGAGAGAAAGGGCGAGCAACACACACACACACTTTGTGCTTCGGCAAGACAGCAAAACGCGCACACTCAACTGGACGAAAGCCCCAGTGACTGCTCCAACACAACATAAATGCGACATCCAGCACTGCTCCGGCGGGCTAACCACACCAAGCAGCTGCTCGAAGATCCTTTTGCCTTCCGTAGTTCCATCTTCGCCTGAGTTATATACATCTACGCACTTCGCAGCTCCGCTCGGGCTCTTCCGGGCTTCATGAAGAAATCTTGTTCTGCCCTTTTCTGTCTACTCAGGCCGCAGCAACGGTCAAGAAAGACATTGCCAACCGCATACCTTGCTGCGTGCCGTCTCACTCGAGTGGCATGGAATCCAAGCTGGAAACTGCACCAAAACTGTGCTTCAGGGAATTAGGGCGAAAATTGCTTTGGCAGCAGAATGTGTTCCGCACTCGGTTCCAACCATGCTGCTCACGAGGAGGCGGCAGCTCCACTGACAATTCCGCTGCAACACGCCGCATGAATCGATCGGGAATGCCACACAAAATGCCAGCACCGTCGCCAGTGTCCTGGGAAGGACTCAAAATAGAGCTTGCTGAAATAGCTGCTGAAAGCCAAGCGAAATTGACATGAGCACCAGGAAGCAGCACCGGTGTCCTTCTCACAGCCACGAGCACCTCTGTGATCCAAATTCTCCAGCACCTGTTCTCTGTTCTCTGCACAGGCTTGAACAAATTGCACAGTCTTGGCAATGCATCGTGTAAAGACTTTGGATTATTGTATTGTCGAACTGCCTGCAGAGCTCCGTCGACAATGGTCCGAGACGGCGCGCCTGTCAACAGTCGAGGTGGTCTGGACTCAACATCACTAGGTGTCGGTTTCAACAGTTCCCAAAACTGTTCATAATCAGGGCTCTATATTAGACAGCAAAGGAAACTAAAAATTACCCCAAATCGATACCTAGCACATGACGGCTCATGAATCGTCGGCCCAATCTGGATGGCGCACCTGTGATGTCTGCTACCATTCCGACTCCACAGCTGTCCTGCTTCAGGAAAACATTCGACATCTCCACCCAATTTAATGCATTCTTGAACTTCTGGTCGGTCCTTCTCATTGCGCGGATCGTACAACCCCTGAGCGGGGGGCGTGGCATCAAAGCCACGATACTTCGACCTTGAAATCGCATGCCAAGACAGTATGCTTTGGGCTCGATACAGAAACCATGTTCAAGCGAGGCCAATGATTGTCAAGCAGCGGTTCCGCTGCCGCCATCGCTCAAGGCAGCAACAGGAATCAAACACAAAACTGGGTCTCAAACGGCATGAACGGCATTTCAAGCATTGCCACTGACCCACCAAGCATAAGTAATACGACCCGATATGCCGCTATCCCACCCTAAAGCACTAAAATTTGCTCGGAAAAATCCTGACGGGCCGGCTTTAAATGAAGAAAACCATGCACTGCATTTCTTTTCGTTTATGAAGTTCGTCGGAGTTTCAAAACGTTGCTGAAACAATAAAGAAAAGTAGTCAAAGATGAATCATATTTCATCCGACTCATATACCCCGCATATTTGGGCACGGAATAATGGCAACATGACTGAAAGGTAAAGCTTCAACATAGTATTGCCCGAAATGTTATTTGGGCATCGGAATATACAAAGCATTTAAACATTGTCGCATAGGAATGGCTGACCCCGCGATTGTTTTATCCGCATTGGCACACTGGGGTTGAGACACACGTCGGACTGCATCGGTCCGACGATTGATGAGCCATGGCTCTCCTTGAAGTGCTCGGTTTATCCGTGCACCTCGCGCCATAAATCCCGGGTTGGGAGGGTGGGACAAAATTTCGTTTCCTCAACTCAGCTTGAGGATAAACTTGCAGCACCATAGCAGCATTACATTGTGTCCGCACAAGAGCACATGGCAAAAGCAAACGTTAAATTGCATGAAAGACTCGCATGTGTCCACACAAAGAAGCACAGAGCAAAAGTGAAATGAGAGTTTGCGTGCAACACTCACATGTGAAACTTTATGAAAACATTCTGTTAAAAGCGTTCCTTCACCTAGGAGAGGAATGTCAAAAATTCTATGAGTTTTGAAACCGCCTTCCCATGGAAGGCTGTCCGACGTTTCATAAACAAATATCGCGCGCGCACGACAGAGTGCTTATGAAGTTTGTCGGAGTTTCAAAACGTTGCTGAAACAATAAAGAAAAGTAGTCAAAGATGAATCATATTTCATCCGACTCATATATCCCGCATATTTGGGCACGGAATAATGGCAACATGACTGAAAGGTAAAGCTTCAGCATAGTATTGCCCGAAATGTTATTTGGGCATCGGAATATACAAAGCATATAAAAATTGTCGNTATCCCGCATATTTGGGCACGGAATAATGGCAACATGACTGAAAGGTAAAGCTTCAGCATAGTATTGCCCGAAATGTTATTTGGGCATCGGAATATACAAAGCATATAAAAATTGTCGCATAGGAACGGTTGACCTCTCGATTGTTTTATCCGCATTGGCACACTGGGGTTGAGACACACGTCGGACCGCATCGGTCCGACGATTGATGAGCCATGGCTCTCCTTGAAGTGCTCGGTTTAACCGTGCACCTCGCGCCATAAATCCCGGGTTTCTTCTTTCTTTCTTTCGGACTCCACAACGGTGCGTCGTGTGAGAAGGACTTCACTCCTCTTCAGAAGAGCGGCCACTCAAGGTGGCAAGCTAGAGCACTGTATAAAGCACTCTCGACTCCGCAAGCGGAAAACATGTTTTTACATGTTNCGGCCACTCAAGGTGGCAAGCTAGAGCACTGTATAAAGCACTCTCGACTCCGCAAGCGGAAAACATGTTTTTACATGTTGCCCCGAAAAAGGAAAGCACCCTTGCACACTGCTAAAGCGCACGAGTTAAAGAAAACCGCATAAACGTCGCCAGAAACACTATGAAAATCACGAAGTAACACGGCCTTAGCATTATCATCGCAGTAATGCAGCTTTCCTGTGTCTGCACTGTACAAAAGAGCTCTGGAATGCCCCGATGTGACACTTTCTCCTAGGTGCACAGCGAAAGCTCGAACATGATACCGGGTATGTCGAACACTAACCCCCTCAATAAACACAGGAAGCAGAAGCTCAGTGCACCAACTCAGAGCCGACCTCACTTTGCTGAGCTGTCCTGCCGGCGTCTGCTGAAATCTGTTAAGTCGCAGTGCAAGCCATTGGGGCGCCGACTCCAGAGCATGAGCAAAGACCTGACGATGCCACACGTCTATCGCTGCCTGCAGTTGCCGAGACCCCGAAACGGGAACATCCAGCAGCATCATCTGTTCACACACGCCGGTAATCGGATATTGCAGACGTCCAGCCTCCATCAGCCTGGCATTCCATATCCCATGAAATGGCGAATCCCCGAACCTGCACATCAGATGATAAAAGAANACGCCGGTAATCGGATATTGCAGACGTCCAGCCTCCATCAGCCTGGCATTCCATATCCCATGAAATGGCGAATCCCCGAACCTGCACATCAGATGATAAAAGAACTCACAGATATCATGTTGTCTCCCTCCATGTATCCATCCGCACATCATAGCATTCCATGGAAAAAGTCGCACAACATTGAAAGCCTTGCACTGCACCAAAATGGTGCGCCAAGCGGTTTGCCCCATGCCCAAGCTGCTCACCTGAAGACCACTGCAAGCTAACATCCAAGTAAGAATGTGCACCAAAGCATTGACATAGCACGTGTTACCAGGATTTTTCAAGCGTAGGCCCAGCACTGCTTGTAGAGTAGTCCCTCCAGGTGCTTTGCCAGGCCGTGTCGATGTTTGCGCTCCTGTCGCAACCGGCTGCCCAGTAGCTTGAGGACCATGTTGTCGCACAGCTGGGAGGTTTCGATGTAGCCTTTCGCCCGCATTCCGAAGAGACACCTGGATCGTGAAGCAGACCTCCTTGTTCTCCGCCGTCATGTTCGCATCCGCCTGGGGCGTATGCGAGGCATAAATCCCGGGTTGGGAGGGTGGGACAAAATTTCGTTTTCCTCAACTCAGCTTGAGGATAAACTGCAGCACCATAGCAGCATTACATTGTGTCCGCACAGGAGCACATGGCAAAAGCGAAACGTTAAACTGCATGACTGTTTCCAGCTTTCTTGTTTGGGTTTTGAGCCGAACGCTAAAACCTTAACTCAAAATGATCGCAATCTATATTCCAAAGCTCCTCAAAATATATGTAACGAATAAAAGGACTCAAAT
>BGNK01006694.1:11224-24274 GCA_003297005.1 Symbiodinium sp. clade A Y106 | reverse complement strand
ACCCCCACAACCACCCCACAGGGGGAAGAGGGAACCCACACTCCATCCCACAGGAGAGGGGGGATCCTGGACCATAGACCATGGAGGGGTGGGGGGGGGGGCCGCGGAGCGCGTGACCCTATATGCCCTAAAACCGTGACTAGGATGGTCCTTCGGAGGGTGTAGACTCTCGACTTCAGGGTCGTGTTTGGCGTCCCTGGCTTGGGGTTGAGGGTTGAGGATGTAGGGTTTAGGGAGTTTGGAGTTGAGGGTTGAGGGTTTAGGATTTGGGTAAGATAAATTGACTATAGTTGGGAATACACTTGCAACCCTCAACTCGAGCTATCTGTTCATGATATAAACCCGGCATTACCCATAGTAAGGAATTACCACAATTCCCATAGCTAAGGGTCATTAATTCAGGTAATGCAGGATTTATATCATCAACCGTATCCTGTGTAGATCCCCAGAAGATCCAGGCCCACGCACCCTCAACACCTACAGTGAATCCCAGAAAGTTGGAACATAGAGGATTCATGCTGGGATTCCCTATACTCTACTTTAAGGGCATGAGGCTAATGATGTTCCAACTTTCTAGCTTCTACTGTACAAATTCAGAGGGGTCTGAATGCGAGATTACCCCTGAACAATCAACCCAACCCTAAACCTGAAACCTTAAACCCTAAACCCTGAACCCTAAAGCCTAAACCACAACCCTGAACTCCAATGTGGAAAAGAACCTATTTCGGGATTTCACCTGCAGCGTCGACTCTGCAACGATCTGCGGCTCGCCAGCAGATGTGCCGGACACCTGCGTACGAGGCTTCCAGTGTCTGTTATTATATAAGGGCCCCATCACACAGAGCCTAACCATGCCTAACCCTTCTAGTATGCCTTATGAGAGCCCTTCTAGGAACCCTTGAAAACGAACCCTGTCATTGAAGGAAGCCGCTTAAGGAACTTCAATCCCTAAACACCGAGAACTTTCTGGAAGTTCAAGTCAGACCCGACCCTTATAGTATGCCTAAAAAGAGTCCTTATAGAATTCCTTGCAAAGGAACCCTGTAATTATTTCAAGTGAGACCCGACCACCGCCTGTTGCAGAACCGTCGCACCTAGGTGCAGCGGGTCTCATGGACCCGCGAGCGCAAACTCTGAACTGGTTTTAGGCCCAGGGGTTCAGGGAGTCGGGATTGAGTTTAGGGAATTGGGGTTTCAGGGTCTCGGGTTTTGAGGAGTGGGGATCAGGGTTTAGGCTTAAGGGATCAGAGTTTTGCTTTGAGGGATAGAAAGCTTGGCTTGCTTGTGCCATGCTCAGGCATCATCCCTCTGATGTGTAGGCTTTGAGCTTAGGATTGCAAGCCCTGAGGTTTAGCGAGGGTTGAGGATCAGAAATGGTAGATGGCGTCGACCAGAGCAATCTGCGACTTCCACTGCAGCCAACTTTATGCCGAAAAAGCTCGGAAGCAGAGGCAGGGTGTGGAGTTTAATTCATAGGAATTAGGGCTCAGGCTTCGCGGTTAGGGGTTTAGGACTTGAGGTTTAGGGTTGATAAAGGAAGACTATTGGGTTCAGGATGTAGGGCTTGCGGTTAGGCCACTAGGGCTTCAAGCCTATGAAGACTCGTGCAATCTAGGGGCCGTAATAATTAGAATAGGGTTTGGGGACCCATTATTTTATAAATATAGTAAGGAACCCCCAAAATAGTAGAGGTAATTATTCCCCTATAGTAGGCTTTCAGGTTTCGAGATTAATTTACCAGTTGTAGGATCGAGGTTGAATGAAAACAGTCTCGGATGTGAAACTGAGGATTGCGGGACCTTGGGTTCAGAGTCGCCATCTCTAGTTTCAGGGGCATACCAATCCTCCAACTGTCTCTGCTCTCCTGTATGTAGAGTATTTAAGAGGAATTATAGTCCGTTTTTGGGTCCCTAATATAGCACGGCACCTAATATTTCGGGTACGCAAAAAAGGCACCCTAATTTTAACAACCACCCATATAACAGTTTCAGGGCTTCTCTTTCCTACGCTAGATTTCAAGACCTGCATCCTGACTCCCAATACACAATTCCTAAGCCCGAATTCCTAAAGCCTGATGAGTGACCCCGGAAACCCTGAATCGCATTCTGTCGAAGCGGCCCACGCTGCTCTGTCGAGATGCGTCCTTGGGTCTCGGTACTTGTGAAAACTAGTCACCATTCAAGGCTTGAACATTTCCTGGCCGAGACTTTCCACGTCCCCGCGACCCCACAAAATGCCACATGCAGATCTCGTCAAGAATCGGATAGTACGGTGGGATGTATGCTAACCCTGCGTATGTACGATCACGGCCCCGCTTGAAAGCCCCCAAACCCTAAAACCCCAAACCGAATAGGCCCACACTATACCCTACTTCCAAAAAACCTAACTTTAAAACCCAAACCCTAAACCCCAAACCCCCCAAACCCTAAACCCTAACCTAAACCCTAAACCCTAAAACCTAAACCCTAAACCCTAACCTAAGCCCCTAAACCCCCAAACCCTAAACCCTAAAACCTAAACCCTAAACCCTAACCTAAGCCCCTAAACCCCCAAACCCCGAAACTAAAACCTAAACCCTACACCCCAACCTAAGCCCCTAAGCCCCTAAACCCCAAAACCCCCAAACCCTGGAAGGGGGATCGCCGGTTGGAGAAAGGGCGATCCACGCAAGGACAGAGACAGCGCCCCTGCAACCTCGACCTCGTCCCTGAGTATAGGGTTTAGGGTTTAGGACTTAAGGATAGGGTTTAGGGTTTAGGGTTTCGGGTTTAGGGCTGAGGGTTGAGGGTTTAGGGTTTAGGTATCTAGGTTTCTCTTGTTGAAGGGGTTCCTATTCAAGGTGCCTGAGTAGTACCCTTCTTCCCTTTTTATTTTGGGGTCTCCTTATCAAAACCGAACAGTAAGAAAAAGTGTACCCTTGTCCGGGGATAAAGGTTTGGGGTACGATTGGGCTTGTTGTCTAGCTTCAAAGTCTAGGCTTAGATCCTGAATTCCAAAAAATCCGAAGCAACGGTTTGGAGTTAAAGGTCTTTAGTGCATGCTACGACATGTTCCACCAACCAGCGGCCTGATCCGTTTGATTTCCAACTGCCCCGCGTGGCTCCATGGAGCTTCTTGGGAACATATACGACGACGAGCCTTCCTCGTTGCATATGGGTGGTTGTCAAAATTAGGGTCCCTTTTGGGGTACCCTAAATATTAGGTGCCGTACTATATTAGGGGCCCAAAAGGGACCATAACTTTGACAACCACCCATATGAGCATTAACCTTCAGTTGAGTAGTAGCAGACCCGGCCTGGAAGCATTGAGGACGGAGTTCCTCAATATCTTGTTCGGAGGCTCTAAACCCTAAGCCTAAACCTAAACCCCTAAACCCTTAAACCCCTAAACCCTTAAACCCCGAAACCCTAAACCCCTAAACCCCTAAACCCCTAACCCCTAAACCCCTAACCCCTAAACCCCTAACCCCTAAACCCCTAACCCCTAAACCATGAACCGGCGGAGTTGATAACGACTCTGGGCCCAGCACACCGACTCCTCGGGGCTGGATCCAGTCAGCGAGTTCCGCAGAAATCCAGAGGCTGAGACCCTAAAGTCCTAAAACACCGAACCCTAAACTCTACAGTCCGAAACCCTGAGCCCTGAACCCTAAACTCCTAAAACCCTGAACTCTAAACCCTAAACTCCTAAAACCCTGAAGCCTAAACTCTGAACTCCTAACACCCTGAACGCTAAACCCTAAACTCTAAACTCCTAATACCCTGAACCCCTAAACTTCTAATACTTTAGGCCCCGGACCCTCGGAGGTTCCAGTTGGTAGGAAGAAACCGATGGCGTTGTTCGGATTGATGAAGGGAAATCCTGAAACCTTTTGTGCTGAAAACCCGCGAGACCCCCCAAGAACCAAAGCCCCTCTATAGACGCCGAAATTATTACCAAAAATTGTTCCTTCAGATTCCTTAATTCAAATACATCCTTACTTCTAACAAATAACAATTAAACCATGAAGGAGCCCGAAACCCTATTCTAATTTACAAGGATCCTACATTAACGACTCCTGAGGTTACCTTTCCCGTGTCGCCAGGCCACGAACTTGACGAGACCGAGGATGGTCTGCCTTGAAGAGATATTGAACGGTTTAGGGTTTAGGGTGCGGTCTCAAGAAGAAGAATATTGCTAACATTGATTTATGGTTTCATTCTAACTAACACCAATAGCAATAAGAAGAAGCATAAGAATAATGACCACAATAAGAATAACAATAAGAAGAAGCAGAAGAATAGGTGTATTTAAGGGTTGTTGTCTCCGTTTTTTAAGGCAGTCATTCTTAGAGTAGGGTTCCTTGCAAGGGTTCTTGTAAGGGCTACCATAACGTAGGGATTGGAGCATGGCAGCAGGGGGGTTTAGTAAAGGGGTTTCCAGAGGGTCAGGTTAAGTCAAGGGCTAAGGGTTAAGGGTTTGCCAGTGGTTTCAGAATCAAGGGTTCTCTCTAAGGATATATGCTTCGGGGCCGGAAAATCATCCCAAGTCCACGTCCGAAAAGGACTGCAAAAATCTCTGCCTTGTCATTTCCGCAGTTGAATCGTACTTCCAGCTGCGGCTGTGATCCTCTACACGCCCTCTATAACCAAACATTGACATTTCAGACTTTGGGGCTTGATGGCCAGATGTACAGAACCGTAAACAGCATTTGGCTTCGGGCTCTAGGGTTCATAAAGTGTTAGGGTTTAGGGTTTAGAGTTTTGGTATGCCTGCTTGACACACCAGCAGGCTATAAACGAAGATCCGAAAAACCCAATAGATTACAAGACAAGTCGGTGTCATTCTGCGGGCTCAGCCACAGACCCTCCGAACGCTCCAGGGCATCAGATACTGCCTGTTCAAGAGTTCCGGACTTGAGGGGGTATAGGATGTAGTTACAAGCGGTCATGGCAAACCCAAAACCATAAACCCTAGCTCTAGGGAAAGTAGAGTCTAGCGAAAGGAGGCTTGGGGCTACTAAGGTTCTGAGCCCTCAGGTTAGGGTCCAGGGATGGTTGAAGGTTCAAAGATCCAGAGTTTTACGGGTTGAGGGTTTAGGGATTAGGATTTAGAGTTCATGGTTTCAGGGTTTAGGGTTTAGGGCTTAGGGTTTAGGGATTGGCTTAGGTTCTTGGCCCAGGGCTTGGGGCTTTCAGCCCCGGGGGTTTAGGAATCATGATGGGCACCTCGGCGACATCGTTTTCTGGGCTTTGAAGTAACCAGGGAGAAAAAAGTATAAGCTTGTATTTCATAATGGTTCCTTTAAGAAAAAAGTATAAACTTGTATTCATAATGGCTCCTTGAAGAAATGAGTATTAAAGTATGGTACTCCAAAGCCCAGTTCTTGACCCACAGGATTTCACGCAAGCCATTAGCCAGATGAACTAGGGCACAACAAAAATCTGCAGTCACGCATAATGTAGGAACCTGACGGGCCTTTATTAGGGTTCCTTATATGAATCCTACTATTTTGGGGTTATAGGCCTAGGGTTTCTTAATCAGGTTACTACATTATCCCTAAGGAGCTCCGAACACCCCAACACTCTAAGCCCTATGCTTCACATGGTTGAGGGCGCGGCATGTAAGGTGCTTGTTTCGTATCACGTGAAGATTTTGAACTTATCGCGTCTACGATTTCTGGGCTGAGGTTGAAAACGCAAGCCATGGAACCTCGCCTGCAAACCCTAGTAAACCGGAACAAAAACAGCGGGTAAAGCAAACACTAGACTGGAGGATGCTGATGTTTGCTGTGTACTGGTTTGGAGGTTGGTGCTGCCCCGAACCCTTCGAATCCTGGTAGGAACCCTGACAGAAATTCCAACCTGGCCTGAACAGTGATGTTCTCTGCCACCTCCATCGCCGAAAGCAGCACCGATGCAGCTGCCCAGCTGGCTAAAACGCCTCCCCGCCTGAGGCGAACTTGTGGCTGTGCCGATCGGTTGTTTGGGGGGGGCCAAAAGCGAACATCACTCAACCAACTACTTAAAGACTTAAAGCACCCTGACAGAACCCTTCCGAAACCCTTGAAGAACCCTTAAACTACATTAAAGCTCTAAAGAACCCTAATTCGTGGAACCCTTATAGATAAACCATTACGGAACAAAGAAAAAACCTTATACAACCTTTAAACAAACGGTGCCTCCCCGACTCCGTGGCAAGCCGCTCTGCCTGAAAGCTGGCTCATGGTCTATAGGGTTTAGGCCTAGGGTTTGGGGGTTGAGGGCTTGGGGTTTAGCTTAGTTGCTGAGTTCACAAGCCCCCAAAAGTCTACACTTTCAGTTTTATAGTGGGTAATATTATCCCAAAAAGTGTAAAGTGTATCCACTCAGCTACTAAGTTGGGGTTTCGGGTTCAGGGCTTCGGGACTTATGCTGGTGAGGCTGCAGGTTGAACTGGGTGGGCCCCTTGAAAGCCTCTGAGACGTCATCTTAAACTGGATGATTCCGGTTTTAGGGTTTAGGGTTTAAGAGTTTAGGGTTTAAGGTTTAAGGCTTAAGAGTTTATGGTTTAGGGTATTATACACATGGACATACATGCAACAAGCAAAAAGGAACAGCTGAACCCCAGCCCGTGACTGGGATGGCCTACCCCACGCCAAGGATGAGGCCCAGGCCATCTGTTGCAACTCTGCAAAGCGCTCCTGGTTGAGCCAGTTGCCCTCAGAGCTACCCAAGTCTCGGGCTTAGGGGTTCAGGTTTAGGCTTAGGGCTTGGGGTTTAGGGCGTAGGGTTTGGGGTTTAGGGATTAGAGTTTGGCGCGGCGCATGGGTTTATTCTTATACGCAGGTTTGCAGGCGTGCATGAGCTCTTGTAAGACATCAGGTGCTTTCCTAGAGGCGTTGGCGTCTCTGCGCCGCAAGTCACTTTATGGGCAGGAGCAGGTAGGCAAAGAGGTCACGTTTCCAAAATCGCTCGAAGCCAAGACCCCTCAACCCTAAACACCAAACCCTGAACCCCATATCCACGACACCCGATTTCAATCCAGTCGAAGCCCTTAATCCTTATGCTTCATAGCCAACATGTTTGGCAGGCCTTATAGATCCTTGTTGTAGTCTTAGTAACCGATAGAGGAAGCCGTGTACTTAGTTACCCTCTAGAGGGCAGCAAAGCCGCGGTGGGATAGGCGGTGGCCGCAGGCACTGCTGACGGCGCAAGGCTCAAGAGGGAGGCCACATCCTCGTCACGGATCAAGACTTGGGGTGAAGTAAGTGGAGGAACCGGGGGAACTTGCTAGGTGCGTTGCAGCTAGGGGTTGCAAAGAACGAAATTATGGAGCTTACTGATACCTCTTCCTCGGGCAACCCTCAAGTGTGGTTTTGAAAATTTTGCGATGGGAGACTCATAGGCGACTAAACACTAACCCCTCGACACTCGTGTAACTCTCAGCCCTAATTCCCTCGAACAACCCTTCCTGAAGCCCAAGTCTAGGGTCTTAACAATCGGAATCCAAGGCTTGGGATCGACTATAGTACAATTCCACTTAAGGGCTGCGAAGTGTTATCTGATAGTCACCAGATGAACAACAGAGCTGTCATCTCCCTTTCCAGAACAACAGGGTTTAGGGTTTAGGGTTTAGGGAGATTGAATAGGGTTTTGTGCTTTGGGGGCTGCAGGAGATCAATGGGACCAAGACACAGAGGTGGAAAGTGTGGAGCCACCCGACCTTGGAATGGAGGACGCTATCGAGGCTCTAATGATCAAAGGGTTTTGGGCTAATAGGAGAAGTATACAGAAACGAAACGCGGATAATCTATGTCTTGCTGCAGATAGCAAGCGGATGTGAGTCTGGAAGGGTATTGGGCACTTGGGGTTCTGAAAGCTTCGAACCACATCCCCTCATCGACTCTGTATTCTCGTACAGAGATGTACATCAAACCCTCAACCGCAAAGTTTTTTGTGGTTGTGCGGTTTAGGATTTAAGGGGTTCAGGGTTCAGGATTTAAAGGGTTTAGGGTCTGGGTTCAGGGATATGGATAGTTCTGTCAATTGGGTCATTTTTGGATCCCAGCAATAGTACGGCACGCTTATAGCGAAGGATCCCAAAGGTACACTATTCAGCGAACTACCCATGAAGGGCCTCAATAACTAGAATAGGATTTCGGTGTATACCTGGATCCTAATTTTTCCCACCCTTTTAAGGGCTTATGTTAGGAAAACATAACATCAAGGAGCCCTGGAAAGTAAGGTTTCTTCGGGTTCAGGTAAAATCGTATAAACGTAAACCATCAGAGCTTAAACCTTGAACGTGCCGAGGATTCAATGGCTGGTGCACAGATCAAGGCTTCGATCTTGGGCATTGGTTTGGATTTGACATAAGGGCCTTAACACTTGGAATGAGATTTTGGACACTTTAAACTAGAGATATACAGGAATAATATTGGCAACTATTCCGGCTTCCATATTAGTCTTTGAGTGCGGGATCCCAGCTGCCCCCAAGACGCCTGAATGGGTGGTAGAGAATTCTACAGTACTTTAGGGGCCTTAATAATTAGAATAGGGTTTTGGGGCCTATTATACTATAGTTAAAAAAAGGACCCCCCAAAATGGATTTGAATGTAGGCCCCTATAGTCGAGAAGTCTACTTGAAAACCGTGTTGCTTCTGAAAGGCCGGTAATCTACAAAGCTTCTTTAAGGCGCTTAGTAATGCAGGAACCTGATTAAGAAACCCGGGGCCTATAACCCCAAAATAGTAGGATTCTCCGATTCATATAAAGAGCCCTAATACAGGCCCAAGGTTCTTAATCAAGTTCCTGCATTAGCTAGAATTGGGTTTCGGGGTACAATACTGTAAACTTCTAATACGGAACCGGACAAAGTGATCATGGTATTGTTCAGGCTTCTACGTTAAGCCTACCTCGAGTGGAATTGAACGACTAGCTTGTCTCTCGGATTTCGTCACTATCACTATGACCAGTATCAGCTCACTCAACCCGAAACCCCTGCCATGGACCTGGATCCTGCTTGCTTTAGGGTTTAAGGCTTTTAGGGTACAATGACACAAAGTACCCATCAACCTCCAATCCAAATTCACTCATAAACCCCAAGACCCAGCACCTTCACATCAAAACTCCGTACCCTCGCATCATTGCCAAGTGGCCACCCCGCGTCTGCCTCGGCACGTGGCAAACGTCCTTTCAACCCTCCTACGATAGGGGCCTTCATAATTAGAATAGGTTTTGGGGCCCATTATACTATACTATAATAATAATAATAGGGAATCCCCCAAAATAGTTATACTATAATTAAATTATGGAGTCCACAAAATAGAATTGGTAATTATGGTCCCCTATATTAAACCCCAAATGCCCCCAATCCTGGAAGCCTAAAGTCAGCAAACGTCTTCCCACCGCATCTTGTCACTGGCCGAGCACCCAAAGGAAACTCCCAACGCGCAGGGTTTAGGGATTAGGGTTTAGGGTTACCCTAAACCCTAAACCCTAAACCCATAAAATTGGGCAGGGGTCTTTCGGGTCTAGAGTTGGGGGTCTAGGATTCTACGCTTCAGGGTCAAGGGCCCTATGGTTTAGGGCTCTAGGCTTTAGGGTGCTTGGTTGCAGCCAGGTAGCGGCTTCCGACGAGGCCATTGCCTCCGCAGCTTGACGCTCGTGGAAATCAATGCACATCTAACCCTAGTAGAAATGTACCCTAAACCCTAAACCCTAAACCCTAAATCTAACCCTAGTAGAAATGTTAGATTGTCGCCGTCGTCGTGGGAAACCCTGACGCAAACTCTGACCTAAACCCTGAACCCTAAACCCTAAACCCTGAACCCCAAATAACCTACCTTGTTAGGGACTTATATAAAGAAATCATATGAGGGAACCCTATCCTTAGGGTCCAGGTAAACCCTAAACCTGAACCCTGAACCCTAAACCATACATCAAGCTCCTCGCCAATTGAAAAAACTTCCGAGGCCAACAACAACTAGGTTGCTAAGTAGCCCCTTTATAAGGGTACCATTTTATTCGTACTATTCGGTTTGAATAAGGGGATCCCAACATGAAAAGGGCGAAAGGGTACTGCTCAGGAACCTAAACAAGTTCGAAGCCTGTCTTGGCTCAGGGGAAACACCTCAAATTTAGCGAGCGAGGAGTCAAAGTTGAGGTCGTGGGATATATAAGTCTGAGTCAGTCTGAGGTTCTGCATCTAGGGCCTGGGGCTTAGGATTCAGAACGTCCACAACCTGATAGCTACGAACAACTGGTGACGAATGGTATCCCCCTAAAACCTATCGTCCTTTAAGTACTGCTACGACGTTTACCGGTAGTAGGCAAAGGAACAGAACAAACAGCTCTGGTGCTGATGATGAACTTCATAACGGTAGTGACACTGAAGGCAGCAGCAACAACGGAAGGGAGAACAAAAAACACCGTAAACCCCGAACCCTAAACCCTAACCCCTAAACCCCAAACCAAAAAACAAAAAAAATGAAAGGCTACCAAGGTGCCCAAGGGTTCTTGGGTGTCACGGCCCACAAGAAGCCGCCGTAGCCAGGCAATGACAGCAGCCCCTCCTGAACCTGTAGTTGGGTAGTTGTCTAAATTAGGCTACCATGTGGGGTCCGTTTCTTAAGGGTGTCGTACTATCTTTGGGCCCAAAGGGGACCCTAATCTCTATGCCCGCCTTAGAACCATAATTAAAGTAATGTGTTTTACTATGGGTTTTATATGAACGAAAACACACAGATAATTCCTGAGGAGACTATAGTCCTGAACCTGCAGTTCCGGGCCTTTCAAAAACAGTCCAACCTGAGGTGGAGGTTCAGGGTTTAGGGTTCAGGGTTTAGAGTTCAGGGTTTATAGTTCTTCGTGTTTGCGGTTGAGATAGGAAGCTAAACCCTAAACCCCTAAACCCCTAAACCCTAAATAGGATCAAGCTGCACTGAGCTTTGGGCATCAGGCTGGCCTTCACCCGCCTTCCTAGAACATGTCCAGGGCCTGGGACTCAAGAGCCGAAAAAACCTACGACAGGGGCCTCAATGCCAACTTATACCAAGTACTAGCTTGGGGGTTCCTTGTTAAAACTAGAGTATAAAATACTCCCAAAACCCTAAACCCTAAACCCAGATGAAGGGTTTTAGGGTTTAGGGTTTAGGATTTTTAGGGTTTTGGGTTTAGGGTTTAGGGTTTTAGAGTTTACAAGATTCCAGAAGGGTCGCGAAGGCATCGGAGTCCAGAATCTTCTTCGTGCGATGAATGTGAGGGTTCATGCAACTTGGCCTTGCATTCCCGCTCTAGGGGAGCTGCACAAGACNTCCAGGCCTGAAGGCGAATCCCTGCAGCCAAGGTGCGCATTTCCCAGCGAGGATCACTACTGAGGGGCTGGAGCCTCGGTTTAGGTCTTAAGGTTGACTGTAGTATAGAGGCCTTCATAATTAAAATCGTTAGGCTTTACCCTGGGCGTCCGCGCCCCTGTTTCAGAAACCGTCGAGCGAAAAAAACCGTCGATAGCATATCGGCGGGACGGGGCAGGGGTCCGAAAGCAGTGCCCGTTGACAACTGCAAACTCAAGGCAATGCGTACTATGTCATCGCCTAGTTTGCCATCAAAGCGTCCAATGTCGCTTCTACGATACAGTATGGTGCTATGCCTGATCACGAAAGTTTCGTATGCTGTCTAATCAAGATACAGCATGGAAAGGTCTCATGGCAATCTGTTGTCACAAAAGATCTCTGAGCATAACGCGAAGCAGCAAAATTGCTACAGTGAAAACAAACAATGCGATGTGACGTAATGTAGTGTATTCTCAAGAAAGAGGCTCTAGATTCGTAGAAACTGCAAAATCCAAAGGCATTTTGTATGCCAAGGCAGGAACACGCAACTTGATTGGCAAGGACGTATGCGGTACATGTATATCATATTGTATTCATGAACCAGACTGTTGCTATGCTGTAAAAACCTTCGTATGCAGGCACACATAGGTCCGTGTATGAATGAGCGAGTGCGCAATTAGATGTGGTTTCACATATACATATGCAACCTACGATAAGAGGGTGTAAGCGTCTTTTGTCTGTGGTCTAGTGTGTGTGTGTGGGCTGTAAGGAAAACCGATGTAAAGCGACAATGAAAAGCATAACACAGGCTGTGTATGCACGAATGTGTTGCTCTGCTTTACAGGCAACACAGTTAGTGTATATATATATATATACGCACGATCTATTACGAACCGTCTTGCGCTTGCAAAGAAATTCATAACGCATTAACAAGCACTTCTGTATATGCAAATGAAATACAGGTGTGTACAACGTTGCCGCTACTTTCTTCTAACATCCATGCTTCCAATTACAACAGCGANGCTTGCAAAGAAATTCATAACGCATTAACAAGCACTTCTGTATATGCAAATGAAATACAGGTGTGTACAACGTTGCCGCTACTTTCTTCTAACATCCATGCTTCCAATTACAACAGCGAGCAAGGTGACGAAGAACGCAACATCATGGAACTGGATTTCGGCCATCGCAAGTAAGATAAGAAAAGCGGCCAGTATAAAAGAGTCGTGATGACTTTCACAAAGTTGTAACCATCGTAGTCATCTTGATGATACCAGAAGCAACAACCGCCGAAACGGCACCCACACACACACACACATCAGCACCACATCAGGATATATACATGCAAATAGGATGGCCAATACGGATGGCCTGGGTGATGACCCAAGCAAGTGATGGTGCCCATACTGATGACCATGATGATGGTGAGGTTGGTGGTGGTGATGATTGTATGCACGGATATGGTGTTAACTTTGACAACCTTCAAGGTTCAAAAGGAAACATCAGATTCGCAAGAATGACTAACGAAGGATGACGACTACAACAGTCAATACAAAGCTATGTCATATCAACCCATGAGACTAACAGTAATATCACCAGTACAACTCCAACTAGCAACAGCCTTAACCTGAGCAGTTATCAGAGGAGATGTACCGGTAACATGATCATGAATATGATGATTGCACCAGTGATAACAACAGAACATGCATGATAAACTTACTTTGTGCTATATGGCCGATGATGATCCACAAACAACC
>BGNK01006694.1:634-11219 GCA_003297005.1 Symbiodinium sp. clade A Y106 | reverse complement strand
GACTTAACGGCTCCGGAGCTCCGCAATTTTGGGTAAGGCTGGGAATAGGCTGCGCAAATGCATAACCAACCTCCCACTTTCGGCGCATAAAAGGTGGGTTTGGGTTCAGGCGATGCACGCGCGCACAAGCTGTGATTCACGACCCAGAAACGCATGATATATACTTGTTTGGTTGCATAGGTCGAAAACCGAGCGCAGCTCTTCAGTGCGTCTTTGGCGCAAAACCGCCGTGAAACACCGTGAATCACGCGTGAAAACCGGAATAGATCCGTGAAAACCGGTTTTCAATCGTGAGCGCCTGTTTCGGGATTTTGATTTTGCCCCCGAGATGACTTTTTGAGCCTCGAAGAGACAAAGGCGCAACAGCAGCGGTGAATCATGGTGCTGCTTTCAAGCAAAACCCAAGGCATGCCATATGCAAAGAATCGACAACCAGACGTGTTCCGCATAAAGAGTTTCATATACCGGGTAACCGGCTGACCCGGCCTGATCGGCTAAAGTGCTTTTTTAATTTTGTAAAGACAGTACAGTATAGTGTGGGAAACAGTTATAAGGCCATATGGTTCACCGAAAATGATGCGAAACAGGAATATTGATGGCAAGCAATTCAAAAGCACAACAAACATCAATGAAATTAAGTACAACAGAAGCATATACTTTAAAAAATTAACAATGGAGGATACTTGAAGTAATGAGAAACTCCAACCGCAACAACGAGGCAGTTATATTATATCAGGTGATATCAGGCATGACAGCGAAATATCGCAATGACGACATTGTCAGCGCTGTTCAGGACACAGTCTGCGGGACCACCACAATCACCACAACACAAGCAAACGTAAAAATCCACACAGCAACGATAATCTGTGCATAAATATAGAAGTGCCTGTGTGTGCGTATATATGCATGTACATAATGCGTATCTGCTGATCTACCGTNAGCGACAACACCAGCAACAACAGTAACAATACCAGCAACCATGGTACAAATACGAGTGCTGCTGCATGTGAAGATGTAGAGTATGCTTCTGCATGATGACGGCAACAACGCACATGACCCTACGACTGGCAGTAGCAGCACGAACGAACAGATGAACATACGATCAGTATCATGGTGAAAACGAGGATGATAATGAAGATACAGCTGCAGACATCGGCCGAAACAGTCATCATATTGACATTGACAAGAATCGTTTTTAAAGACAGAACGATATCATAACTATAGCAATGCTAGCTGGGAAAGAGTACCAAGAACCAGCGACAACATCATTATCAGCATCATCAGCAGCTGCATCATCATCAACAGCCTTCATTGTCACCGGCATACCGTCATCAGAGTCACTTTGTACTCATGAATGATCACGCTAACGACATCATCATTACTCATGCAATTGTGGTTGCAGTCGTACTTCCAACATATCACTTCCCGGATCAGCGCTTATGCGCACAGATTCTTGTAGCAGTCTCTGCTACGCTTCTTCGTTTCAATATCGAGCTCATGCACGAATCAGTTTAAGTTCGCGCAGTTTTTCAGTTTGTGTCCGGCTGCATACACCCTGCGAAACAGCCTGTTTACAGACATCCAATGAACTTGAAGAATCGCTTACTTCGGAACGGGCTCCCGGCAAGCAAAGAATGCCAAACGTGTCGAGCATAGCTTTATATTAATATCTCAAGGCCTCGTTCCAAATGACAAGAAGAACAAGACTATAGTCACACATACGAGTTTGTAAGTGTACAGGCAAACAACATGAATATGAAAGACTAAGAGGACATTGCGAAGATATGGAAGGGGCACCAGCACATTTGTCCGTNGTACAGGCAAACAACATGAATATGAAAGACTAAGAGGACATTGCGAAGATATGGAAGGGGCACCAGCACATTTGTCCGTGCACATGTCGGGCAGGGGATGTGAACATTCTATAGTTTCGCGCGTATATGGAACTCAACAACTGATTTCGAAGGCGCTCGTGCTGAGACAGCTCCAACACTATCTTATGTGTACTTATTCTTTCGATGACCACCGTGTTGATGTTATGTTCTAAAGAAACCGCCCCAACCGTGAATCACGAAACGCCTGTTTCTAAAACCTCTTTTGTCAAGCGCCGGTTGTAAGAACCGCCCACGGACCGTCAGGGTTTATNCGTGTTGATGTTATGTTCTAAAGAAACCGCCCCAACCGTGAATCACGAAACGCCTGTTTCTAAAACCTCTTTTGTCAAGCGCCGGTTGTAAGAACCGCCCACGGACCGTCAGGGTTTATGGTCAGGAACACCCAAAATAGTATTTTTTATTTATTTAGGTCCCTATATTACAGTTTTTGAGTTTAGGGTTGGGATGCAGAGATGTAGGTGTTGAATGCGAGCCCAAGGCGGGCCAAATTCCGCACCAAACTCGCCGAGCGCATCGCCCGCCGCCCCCCGCCAAACCCTAAGACGGTCTGCTGTTAAGGGTTTACGGGATCGAGGGGTTCAGGTTGCTACCTAGAGCCAGAGTTTTATGTGAACACCAACAGCNTCTTGCTGCTCAGCTGAGGTTTGAGACCATCTTTCTTCAGCCTGCCGAATGCAACGGACCCTTTATCTAGAACCTAGAATAGACGGCCAGCTATCAATGAAAAGCTCCCTCCATCCACGCGACTGATCACCTAAACTAGCGTGGCTGAGCCTCCCTAGGGCCTATAGGGAGAAGAGACCGTGCGTCAAGAATGACCGCGCGATCCTTTGTCTCGAACGCATGCTTTTGCCAGGTTGCCAACATGTTGCGACGTTGCCCATGCTCTGCATGCCTTAAAGCTGAGCTCCCGCTGACGGGGCAGACACAACTTCATGACAAGAGACAGTACTCGCAGATGTCAAGCTACAGCTTGCAGGCCTGTCCAGTTCTAGCTTCCTCTTCTCTGCGTCTTGCTTACCTGCTGCGTAGGCCCATCGTAGCACATTGTAGGCACTTACTCACNTCTGCGTCTTGCTTACCTGCTGCGTAGGCCCATCGTAGCACATTGTAGGCACTTACTCACAAGATTTTTCAAGTACTGCGCTGAGCTTGCTTGACATCCGCATTTGGAGACGGCCGCAGTTGCGCGATCACACTACATCCCCTCCATCGTGGTTGCAGCGATGTGCAGAGTCAAAACATATGTACAGCTGCAAGCGCGTGTCGATGCTTGCAGTGAACCCTGACCCTGAGTTGTTTTTCGCTGTGGAAAGCTGGTGGAGTCCAGTCACAAGATCCTGGGTTCTTGTTGAGGGATGTAATTTAAGTTACTATAAGAAGCAGACCGTCTTAGTTACTATAGATCCCTATTATGGTGACTTAAATTAAACACAACAGCCCAGGCTCATGCTCGGTGATTCCCTCTGCATGAAGCTGCCCACGAAGGTTTGTTGCCAAATCCGGCCCAACCTTGTCCGCGAGGAGGAAGTTGAGGCTGACCTGAATGGTGAAACCATAGCCCGATGGTTCCTCCAACATAATGGGCTTGTAGTTGCTCGCATCCTCGAGCTTACCTGGGTTCTGGTTAAGGGATCTTGTTCAAGTTACTATCATAAGGAAACCATACTATTTACTATAGATCCTTATTACGGTAACTTAAAAAAACTCCATATAACAAGAGCCCAGTTACCTGTCACCTTCGGAGCCCACCAGGAGATGGTCGTGCGGCCAGATCCCTTGACCTTTCCAATCTTCAATCCGGCCTGCACCTGGAAGCAACCCTCGAACTTCATGTTGTTGCTGAAAGTTGGGTACGATTTCCTGGGTTCTTGTTAAGGAATGTAATTTAAGTTATAGTAAATAATATGGTTTTCTTACTATGGTAACTCCAATTACATTCCTAACAAGAGCCCAGCTTCGGGTACAATTTCAGCTGGAAGTCTCCGGCCAATGACCGGGCTCCAAGATCATCTTCGCCACCTGAACCACTCGACACTCTCCCCACACTTTCGCCCCGAAATTAATACAGGGGCCTTAATAATTAGAATAGGGTTTGGTGGTATGTTATACCGTTTTTTTCAGTAACGAACCCCAAAAACCTTATTCTGAATATTTTATGCTACAAAACCCCAACCCTAAACCTCACAGATCCTAAGCCATGGGAACACAAATGAAGGGCTATGTACCGTAGGGGCCTTAATAATTAAAATAGGGTTTTGGGGGTTCCTTATTATTGTTAGAGTATAATATACCCCCAAGCCCTATTCTAGTTATTAAAGCCCCTAAATTCCTTGACACAGGCTGAGGCTACAACCGCAAGAATCGCCAACCCTGGACAGCACAAACAGTAGGCCCTAAACCCTAAGCCCTAAACCCTAAGCCCTAAACCGTAAACCCCACTGATTGAGAGCAGCCTGCAACAGTTGGATCAGGCCTCAAGTCTAATATATGTACTGAGTCCATGTGGGAGTTTCCGAAAAAAGGGGACCCTAATATAGTACCCTAAAGAGTAGGATCCTTACTATAAGGACCCCAAAAACGGTACCCCTAATTTTCGGAAACTCTAACCCCCTTACAGAGCCTTGCAAAGGAACAACCATTTTACCCTTATAGTAACCCTTTAAAGGAACCCTGAGGTGCCCCTACTTATCGGAAACTCCCATAAACTCCCATGTTGATCTCCTTCTATGGAGGCGCCCCAGCCATACTCGCAGGGTTTAGGGTTTAGGGCTTAGGGTTTAGGGTTTATGGCTTCGGGTTTAGGGCTTAGGGTTCAGGGCTTGGGGCTTCGGGTTTAGGTTTCTTAGGGTGGGGTTTAGGGTTTAGGGCTTAGGGTTTAGGGCTTAGGGCTTCGGGTTTAGGGTTTAGGGCTTGGGGTTTAGGGTTTAAGGTTTGCCGTAGAGTGGCGCATAAGCCGAAGTATCTTGCGACAGTGTAATTTCGAGTGCGTGGGCAGGGCAGGGCGGGCAGGGCAGGACAGGGCAGNGCAGGGCAGGGCAGGCAGGGCAGGGCAGGGCAGGGCAGCAGGGTTCAGGGGTGTTTGAACGGGATTGACGTCAGAAAGGCGGACACTTTTGCTTTCCTGGCACGGGTGTCCGGTGGTCTCGAGCCTATGCCACAAGAGAGTGATTAACACTGTGGTTCCTGCAGCTGTGCTGTAAGGGGGAAATGTTTAACACCCCGCCTTCGAAGGTAGTGCCGTAAGTTCCTTACCAAACTGGCTTCGACACTTTCCTTCACGAGCTGCGTTACTTGAAAGCGTTGTTCCTCTTCGCAAACGTTTCCGTTCACTCGCAATCCTCTCCAAGGTTGCTTTACTGTACAAAACTTCACTGCTACGTTCCTGAACTGTTACGCTCTTGGACTACTTGGATCATCATCCTTTGGCATTGCAGAAACAAAAGACTTCACTGCGGTTTCTGCACGCTTCAGCTCTCACACTTCCTGGTCCTTTACTGGTAGGAGGGCTCGACGTCGTCCTCCGTGATCTCGATGACCTCGTCACTTCCTTTTCCTTTGTTCTTTTCTTCTTCTTCCTTCCTTCCTTTTCCTTTGGTCTTTCCTTCTTCTTCCTTCTTTCCTTTTCCTTTGATGCTTTCCAACCAATCGTCTCTCATCTTTTCCTGTGCCTGGCATTTCTGCTTTCCTGCTCTGTCCTTTGATCCTTTGGCCCATCCTTGGCCAGTTCCTCTGAACCAGTACCAGTACTGCGTTTTCTCGTTCCACTTCCACTGGTAGTTGGTTCCTTGAAAACTNTCCTTTGATCCTTTGGCCCATCCTTGGCCAGTTCCTCTGAACCAGTACCAGTACTGCGTTTTCTCGTTCCACTTCCACTGGTAGTTGGTTCCTTGAAAACTGTAGACTGCAAACCAGTCACCTTCGTTCGCAAAACAATCCTCTCTTCCTTTTCCTTTTGCGAAACTTCCTTTATTGATCGGGCCAACTGCCGACAGGTGTGGATCCTGTGTTCCTGGCTTCTCCTCTTTTGCTGCTGGTGTCTGCTCCTCTGCTGTTGCTGCTGGTTCCTCTTCTGCTGTTCCTTGGGATCCTGTCCTGCTTCTGACTTCTTCCTCCAGCTCTTTGATCTTTTCCTTATCCTTTGCTCNTGCTGCTGGTGTCTGCTCCTCTGCTGTTGCTGCTGGTTCCTCTTCTGCTGTTCCTTGGGATCCTGTCCTGCTTCTGACTTCTTCCTCCAGCTCTTTGATCTTTTCCTTATCCTTTGCTCTTTCCTCCAAAAGGCTTTCCATCATCTTCTCCAACTTCTTGATCCTGTCGTCTTCTTGGCTGCTGCTGCTCTCCTTTCCTTTAGCTGCCGCTTCTGCCTCTTCACGTTCGGCTTGCGTCTTTGCCACGTGTGCTGCTGCTGCCTTCTGCTCTTGTTCTCTTTTCTTCTTGGCTTCCTTCTCTCTTTGCTTCCTCTCCTGTTCCTTCTGCGCTCTTGCTGCCGCTTCTGCTGCTGCCNCGTGTGCTGCTGCTGCCTTCTGCTCTTGTTCTCTTTTCTTCTTGGCTTCCTTCTCTCTTTGCTTCCTCTCCTGTTCCTTCTGCGCTCTTGCTGCCGCTTCTGCTGCTGCCTTTTCCTCTCTGCTTTTGCTGCGTAGTGCGCCTCCTTCTTCCTTTTCTCCTCTTCTGCTGCTGCTTCTGCCTCTTTGTCTCTCCTTTCTTGTTCTGCTGCAGCTTCCTCAAGCTTCTTCCTCGCAAAAGCCTTCTGCTCTCCTTCCTCCCTTTTCTCCTCTGCTGCTTCTTCTCGCTTCTGTCGCTTCTCCTCTTCCATCTTGTCCATCCTTGCCCAATATTGGCGATCTTCTTCGTCACGAGGTTCAAAGCTTCCTCTTGCCTGTCCTCCTTCTTTGGGCTTTGCCTGCTTCTCCTTTCCTTTGCTTTCCTTTCCTTTCTCCTTTCCTTTTCCTTTTCCTTTCTGGTGCTTGTACTTGTGGTCGACGTCAATCCACTTCTTTTCTCCTGTCACTCTGTGCTGCTTGGTAGATGTGGCCGTCTTCGGTGTACTCCTTCCACTCTTCACTGTAGTCGTAGGGGTACTCGAATCCTTCCATCTCCTTTTCCTTTTCCTTCGCCTTCTCTTTGTTCTTCCTGTTGATCTCCTTGATCTTCCTTTTCCTTTCCTCTTCTTGCTCCTCTTCAAGCTTCTTCCTCTCTTCCTTTGTAAGCTCCTTCTCCTCTTCTGCTTCTTCCTCTTCTTCTTCCTCTGCTTCCTCTTCTTCTCCTTCTGCTTCTCCTTCTCCACCAGGGTACTCTTCCTCTGTAGGTCCTGTATAGGTTTGGGTGTACATCTCGTTCTCGTTGCCCACGTAGTCTTCGTACTCTTGTTCCTGCTCCATGATCTTCTCGAACAAACCTTTGTCTGAGAACTCCTCTGCACGAAGATGCCCTTCACGACGATGTTCTGCTTCTTCCTTCCTGGCTTTAAGAAACTCTCTCCTTTCTCCTTCGTCTTGTTCCTTCTCTTCTTCTGTCGCCAAGTTTCCTTCGGCGTTCCTTTGTTCACAAAGGTCTTCCACAACTTCTGCAAACTTCTCGCTGAGGTTGTCCACCACGCCGGCAAACTNTGTTCCTTCTCTTCTTCTGTCGCCAAGTTTCCTTCGGCGTTCCTTTGTTCACAAAGGTCTTCCACAACTTCTGCAAACTTCTCGCTGAGGTTGTCCACCACGCCGGCAAACTCGTTGAGACGGATCTCTGCCGTGTTCCTTTGTCTCTCTGTGTCTTCTTGAAGTTCCTGAACAGACCGTCTCAAGCTTTTCGTCTCTGAAGACATTTCCTTGATCATAGCATTCAGGTTTGAATGCGAACTGAGCAAAAGCGACATCTGCTCTGTGTTCCTTTCTAAAGCTTCTCGCACTTTTGTCATCTCTTCTCTTTGTTCCTTGGCGGTCTTCGACGAGCTTGCGGCTTCCGACATTGTTCCTAGGTCTTCTAGGGCTATTCCTTGCCTCGACAAGAGGCTGCTTGCAAGTTCCTTCACTTCCTAATGCACATGCACTCGTGTCAGCAACTGTTCCTGTACATGTTCCTACTGCACATGCACTCGTGTCAGCGACTGTTCCTGTACATGTTCCTACTGCACATGCACTCGTGTCAGCGACTGTTCCTACACATGTTCCTAATGCACATGCACTCGTGTCAGCGCTCATGACGCCCTGCACACATGCACTCATGCTGAAAGAAGATTCCTTGGAATTCTGAAAAGACTCTTGCTGAAATCCTTCTGTAACTACAGAAATTCCTGCAAACAACAAGGCTGCAAAAGACAAACTTCCTTGGCTTTTAATCATCCTAACGGCTGCTTTGGCTTGTGCTTGGGCCTTGTGTTCCTTGAGTTCTTCTTTCCCCACTGGTTCGCTCTCACTGGTCTGAAATCCTAACCAATGCAAAAGTAACCTAATGCGCTTCGCTGAAAG
Source organism: Symbiodinium sp. clade A Y106 (assembly GCA_003297005.1). Taxonomy (NCBI): domain Eukaryota; class Dinophyceae; order Suessiales; family Symbiodiniaceae; genus Symbiodinium; species Symbiodinium sp. clade A. The sequence goes on along the minus strand of BGNK01006694.1, from coordinate 2,869 downwards.
GGGGTTCGTTCCTATGTCAGCTGTGTTCTCTTTGGTTCCTACAGGGTGCACGCTAATGGTTCCTTGTTTGTGGAGGTCTTGAAGAAAAAGGGTTCTAATCTGCAAATGTTTGACTCTTCCTACACCTTGCCTGGTAATGATTCCTCTAGCTGCTGAGCTGTCCATGTGAAGATGCACCTTACAGTTCCTTTGCGTAAGAAACTTCACTGCTTCCTGCAAGAGTATGCAATCGCTGGCTGCGCTAGCTCCAGCGTAATATTCTGCTTCGCCGCTGCTAAGGCTGACTGACTTCTGGTTCCTCGAAAAACTGTAGATGCATTGGCCATCTAGAAAGATTGTTCCTGAAGATGTGGATCTCCGTGTGTCCTTTCTTCCTGCCCAGTCAGAGTCTGAGAATACCTCTAAGAGGTGATGGTCCTTNCCATCTAGAAAGATTGTTCCTGAAGATGTGGATCTCCGTGTGTCCTTTCTTCCTGCCCAGTCAGAGTCTGAGAATACCTCTAAGAGGTGATGGTCCTTCGCAGGTGTAGTTGAAAAATCATAACTACCATTCCTAATCGACTCATGGAGGTTGCTAAGTCCTCGGGGCGTTTTCCTGTACACTAGATGATATCCTTCAGTCTTGGCCATGTACTGGACTAGGTGCACAAGGTGCTTCTGTGCTGAATGTGTCGGTTCTGACATCTTGGAGGCTAAACCTCGCACTGCAAATTGTACATCAGGACGGTCTTGTCCTATGTATAACAATATGCCTACACACGTTCGAAATGTTGTTGCTTGTTCCTGGTCCAAAGGCTGTGTCTTGTCGGCTTCCTGAGACTCTTGAGTACACGGTGTTGGTTTTGAGGCCTTCGTTGTTACCTTCAACTCCTCTCTGAGCTTTGTGAGGTACTTCGGGTCTGAAGTAATGTGAAGCTCATGGTTGTGATAGCTGAACTTCCTTTTGAGGAATCTGATGGTTTGATGCGACTCTCCTACTTCAAGTTCCTGTTCTGTCAAGAAGGGGCCTTCAACTTTGAGTTCATAGGTCTCTCTAAGCTTGCTAAGCTTGGGTTCCAAGTTGCTACTCTTTCCTGCTGCTTGAATGTCATCTACATGCGCCACAAGAATGCTGTTCCTGTTGTCTCTAAACAAAGTTGGGCATGCGACGCTCCTGTCAAAGTCCTGATTCTTGAGCGTTCCTGCAAAGTGGTCACTCCACAAGAGTGCTGCGTCACGCTGTCCTGGAAGTACNAAAGTTGGGCATGCGACGCTCCTGTCAAAGTCCTGATTCTTGAGCGTTCCTGCAAAGTGGTCACTCCACAAGAGTGCTGCGTCACGCTGTCCTGGAAGTACTCTCAACAACAATAATCCTCGCTCCTACAGTTGGGATCTGTTGTTCCGAAAAGATCCAAATATTCCTTGGGAAAATGACACGCAGTCGGCGTCCTTTGAGGTACCTGCAAGAATGCGTCCTTGACATCTACCGAGTACAAGCTGTATTCCTGTTGAAGTCCTAGTACCGGTATTAAGCGNAAGTTGCCGGGCTGAAAGTGTCATTCCTGGTTTCCTGGGTGCGAAATTCCCTGGCAACTAACCTAGCTCTACGAGTCCATCTGCTGTTCCTAAATCTCCAGTCGAAAACGAACTTGGTTAATTGTAAGCCACTTGGTTCCTTGGTTGCTCTTCTCTCCGTCTTCTGTCTCTCTCTCTTCTGTTCTCTCCAGTTCCTGCAAGGTCTTCCTGACAACTGCCTTCATCTCAGTGAGGCGATTGNTCCTGAAGCTGTTCCTCGGCTAGTTCTGGAGGTCCTGAGTCTTCGTTCCTGAACAAATCTTCGTCATCTGAATCACCAAGGTCAGAATATGTGTCTTCCCAGAATATGTCATCTGCTCCAAGATCTGGTTCAGGTAGTTCCTCGTCGTTGTGCTCGAAAACTCTCCCTACACTGAACGGAGGGTACCTTTTCTGTGGAGATTCAACTTTAGGGATCTTGCTACCTGTACCTACATCTTCNGGAGGGTACCTTTTCTGTGGAGATTCAACTTTAGGGATCTTGCTACCTGTACCTACATCTTCAAACTCTAGCTTCCGAAGTTGAGGAGGTGCTCTAGCTGAGATGAGTTCCGATGCCATAGAACTATCAGGGATAAGTTCCTCATCGGAGGCTGCTTCCATTTCCTTCGAGCTGCTCGAAGATGAAGGATCTGATCCTGCTTCATCTTGGTTCGTGTCCAGGTGCTCTTGTTCAAGTTC